>OX393583.1:27665136-27928439 GCA_947652605.1 Elmis aenea | reverse complement strand
TACAAAACTAAATTCTGCATTATTCTGTATTGGTATTCCCTATCCCTACCTGCAACACTATTTCGAGTTATTAAGAATTTTTGATAAAAATTGCAACATTTTTAAATGGCAGGCCTTGGAAATGATAACGGATGCCAATATTAATGACTGTCAATCACTTTTATCGCTTTTGTCTGTTGTGTTTATGAAAATGTAAAATCAAGAGTCTTCAGATAGGGATTTTTAAGTTTACTTTAATATTCATGGAGAAAGTCGGCAAGATTATTGAAAGAACTTGTCGTGTGTTCAGTGAGAGGTATCCTCATTTGACTGTAATGACCAGAGAGAAGTTTCAACGAATGAAATAAAAATTTTCGCAATTTGAAAGAGTGAAATCTGCTAAGGCTGTGACGAATAATGAAACTAATGAAGTTTACATCCTGGGATATTTGAATGCCCATCCTGAGCGGTCAATTCGATCGGCAGTGCAAGATTTGGTATTTATAAATCTTGCGACTTTTATCTGTATTTTTTAAAATTTCCATTTTGTTATATTCTTGTTGAATTTAAAATAAGTATGTTCTATTCTGAGTTGCATCTTGGCACTGCTAGGAAGCAGAAATAATGTTAAACTTGTCTGGTGTCCTGTCCAGGGTACCCCAATACACCAGGGAACTAGAAGGCAGATCGCCTAGCCAAAATTATCAACGAGACACCTTTCTTCGGACAAGAACCCGCAGTTAGTACATCATAGCCAAGCGATGTCTAAATGACATATTAATTCAAGCGCATATACTCATTGGAAAAAAAAAGTTTTCTAAAGGGTTAAAGTCACTTTATGATCGTTGTGCCAATTGCATAGACTTGTAGCTTGATTATATTCAATAAAAGTAATACTATTTTGCACATTTGTATTTACCTGTATAGGCTACGCTAGAAACTTATTAATATCTCCTCGTATTTTACCATATCGACACTAACACCGTAGTTTTTATTGTGCTTTCATCACCTTAGCTTTCTAGATGGATTTATCAAATTTATCAACAGACTCTTATCTCACAAATCATTGAGAAAAACATTAAATGTGCAACAACTTTTATTACAAGTACTTCACTGTGCTCTTTATAAGCTGCAACATTACTTGAATTGCCTTTTCTGTATCTGACATTTCTAGTTTATCGCGCTGTCGCCATTAATCTCATAAGTTTTGATGTTCAGCCCCGATGACATCTACAAAACCTCCAAGACGAACTGCAGCTTGCGGCTTCAATATGAGAGCAATATAAGAACAATTATTGTACTTTATAGATAAAGGTGCGCCTTTTACGTTGGCACAGAAAGAACTTGGGCATATACAGTCACTTGCAAAATTTGTAGAAACTGTTTTCGGTACAATATCTCTTTGGACGTTCTAATTGAGCTTAAATTCCGACAACTTGCTTTAATGTAAGCCTCTGTATTATTCCAAATATGGACTTTTTTTCCGGAATCGTTTTATAGACTTAGAAAAAGCATTTGATAAAATCGAAAGAAAAGACGTATGGGGCGGCGTAAGAAGGAAGGGAATAGAAATTGAAAAATCGACATAATAAAAGCGTTGTACAAAAAAAAAGTTTAATATTGTAAGAACTCAAAATGAAGAATCGGAAGAGTTTGAAACAAAAGAGGCCTTAAAACAAGGATGCGTGCTCAGTCTATCATTATTCTCAGTAGTTATAGATGGGGTGTTACACGAATATCGGCCACTTTCCAAGAAAGCCAATGCTCTTGCAACAAGAACGGGTGGTTCGGACTCGCGGCTAGTTCAGACGAGAAGGTGTAGGTCCGAATTAGAAAGAAACTTGTAGGTATCAATAAGGGCGCCACACTATTTATTCTATAAGGTTTCAAATAGCAAAAAAACCTAGTAAATGAAATAAAAGAATTTGTAGACGGGAATGATATATGCCTTTAATAATCACACACACAAAAATGAAAATAACAAATAAAATATAGAACACACTTGACAATAAAATGTTCCTCGCCTCAACAGACTTAGAAAGCCACTATGAAGAAAACATTCGTTATAATTAAACATAAAGAAAATATATACGACGAAATAAGATCGGTCCTGTTCCAGTGTTTGCAAGTACCCATATAAAAATACACAAACAAATATATAAAAGAATAATAATTCAGTTTCAATGAAAATACAACCCGCTTAAGTGGAAGAGCTCTCCTACCTATTAAAACTTGCGGTGCTAAAATCACCGAACGATAACATAACCAAAAATACCCTTGCAAACCGAATACGGTCCCTAACTTATTAATCGTAGCTTTCAAATCAAAATGTAGTGACAACAAAGCCACTCAAAGGTTGTTGAGAACGTATGATGTTAACATAAATATATAAAAATTAGATTAAATGTTGATAGATAACAGTAGGTAATAACAAAATTACTAATTAACGTTAATAACTAACGCTAAGTAAAAGAAACAGTAGTAACGAGCTGAAGGCTCTACAATAGTTACAGAAATATGACTTCAGGAATATAATAATACCGAACGTAGACAGTCGGGGCTTAAGTATGTAATCTTAGCTTTCGATGAGCCGCCGAAGGCACGATGAAGGAGAAGAGAGGCCGGAACTGCTGTTCGTAGCCAAGCTAACGGATAAACATCCACGGAATCAATCCTCAACGGAACACCAAACGTTAGATCACAACGTTAAACGAAACTTAGAAAAAAAAGGACTGAGCTTAACATCAAGCTCAAAGCGAAAACGTAAATCCAAACGTTAAACAAACGTAACACATAAGCCAAGCTTAGTACGAAACGTAAACACCTAAAAGGAAAAGAAATGTAAGATAACCTCCAATTTTCACGTGGCTTGAAGAAAAAGTTTACCTGTTTTAAGTGTTGTGAAATAATCCAACAGTTTTATTTGGCTGGACCAGATTCGTAATATGCGTGACTCGAAAAGTCGAAATTCACCAAAATTAATCCCTGGATATTCACTTTACACAAATTACAGGTGCATTACCAAACCAAGTAAGAAACGGAAGGAAAATGATTGTCCTAAAAAACCATTTGTTTCTTCATTTTTGTACGGACTTATCGAACAACCCTCGTATGAAACTGAGTTAAGTAATTAGGGTGATAAAAATAAATAAGATGGTCGACCTTCACTAGTTTTAGTAAAAATTTTAATGGAAAAAGTCCAACAATAGACTAAACTTGTTCGTTATCGATTTCAAACTTTTAGACGATAAATTTACCTAGAAAAACCGACCTTGCGTTTAATAAATCAGTAAAAAGTTATTGAAAGTGATGAAATGTTTATCTTGTACGAAGTCTAAACTCTGAGCATTAAAAGTTTTCCAAGATTTAAACTATTTACAAACTGGGAAAGTTCTGTACGTGATCAATGGATAATTCATAACTTACAAGTTATTTTTCTGTTATTAAATACCTCAGCAGTCGTTCAAACTTGGTAATTGGATTTCTTTAAAAAAAAGTTTTCTCATTATGGTTTCTGGATTTTAATCACACCGATAGTATTTTTTATGCTTTGATTCAAAGGCTATGAAAATATGTTTTCAAGATTAGGTAAGGGTAAGTTTGCGTTCCTGGGTCAGACTCAAACCTTGTCACAACGAGATTGCGTAGTGCTAAAACTATTTGACCAAAAACTGAATGAACAAATATAATGTCACAATATTTTTATTCAGACAGTTAATAGATTTTCATAAAAGCTCTTGATAATGGCCAGGGAGAGCTGGCCGAAACGTCGAGAAATTGTAAATACTACGCGGGCAAACTCCGAAGACAAAATTTAAAAAAATATTAGTATTTATCAACAAAATTAATATTTTATTCCAAAATACACTTTAACTAAATTTAAAAAAAATCAAAAAGGTGAAACACAAAGATATAACAAACTGGAAAATTAATACGACAAGTTTTGTATTTTCTCATCTAGAAGAAAACCACCAATTATGTCCTAAGAGTGAACATTTGCAAGTGAAAACATTGATTGGGGTTGGTTGTAACACTGTTACTTTTGACGCCAAGTGTACACAAGGCAGATTGGAGGGAATCCACAATTAACCACGATTCCAACGTCAAGTTTTATTGCATCCACCAGTAGCCAACAAAGTGTAGAACACAATAATCTAGGTACTTTTTTGTTCCTCTTTTAGAGATCGCCTAAAAGTCACTCGACCGGTGACACAACGCATTAACTTTTAGGCGGAAGTGACTCTGGCAGGCAAAAACTTAACCTCTTATGATAGATGAAAACTAGCAATGTAGGTAGGGAGGTGAATGTAAATGAACAATGCACAAGCGCTTAGGGCGACATAAACCAAAAATTAAAGAAACTATAGGCACTGTTACAACCAGGGACTGAGAACGGAACAAAAACGAAAACGTTAAACGAAATTAACCGAAATTTTTTTAAGAACGAAAACGAAACCGAAAACGAAATTATTATTTTTCGCTCAAGAACGAAAACGAAATAAATATTTTCCAAAACCGGTTTTAACCGGTTTTGTCGCTATTTCAATTTTATTTGTTAAACACAAACGCGAATTTACCTTCTGTGCTAGGGAGACTCCACGAGGCATTAAAAAATCTCACTTGAAATAAGTGAGCTTCACTTTTCTCCATATATTTACGTGAATATGTATTAACAATTTATTGTTTGTACTTGCAATTTCGGGCAACACAATTAACGGTACAGATATTCTCTATTTCTAATTTGTTTTTTAGATCATCAATATAGAATATACACTTGATTGGATATATATTATCAATGTGTATGTTTTATTTGCGTTTAGACATAATAATAGTAAAATTTATTCTTACTTCGAAAAGGACTAATATAAAAGAAGATTTATTGGAAGATGTGTTGCTAGTAAGATTTAACGGAACGTGAAAATGTATACTGTATGGTATGTAGAAACTATAAAGTTAAAGTATATTTCAAGTTAATATAAGTTTTTTTTTAATATCTTTTTTATTTATAACATTTAGTAAATTATCCACTTGAATTCATTCTTTTGTCTTTTTATATAATTACAGCAGGATCTTATTTAATTCAAATGCATAGATTTTGAGTAGGTACTAAAACAAATTTAAAACAGCACTTGCTATATTTTCACATTTTTAGATAAAGATCGCGTGTCTAATTTAACCTAATCACGTTGTGTTTTTGCACCTTACGGGTGTTAAACTTAATAGAATGGTTAAATGTTGATGTGTTTAACGATTTGGTAAATTTAACGTGGCGATGGTTCGCCAGTCTAAAATATGCTGTCCGTGAACATCAAACGCCATCGTCATCGTTTATATTTTAGTTGAGACGCAAATATTGTTATCGTGTTTATAGAGGGTTGTGGTGACTAGAAAAAAAATTGATTTTTTGACGACAAAAAAATTTTGTAAAACCGGTTTTAACCGTTATTATTTCGGTTCACGAAAACGAAAAAAGATTTTTTTCGGTTAGAACGAAAAGAACGAAAACGATATACAGGGTGCACCACGACCCTGAGATTCTTCGATAGCTCCTTTATTAATGAAAATATCAAAAAATGTTTAATACAAATATTGTGCGAACCTATTTTCTACATAAACTAAAATTATTTTCAAATATACAGGGTGTTTCGTTTGACCGGCACATATAAAAATTTAATTTTTTTAAATAGAACACCCTGTATATTTTTACATTTTTGGATTTCTCTTAAAATTTACTTTAAAAAATGTTTAAGGTTATATGGGTCTTAAGTAAACCGTTTTCGTAAAATTTACATTTTTGTGAAAATTTTGAGCGATACAGCACTTTAAATTTTTTTTTACATTAAAGTTATTTAAAAAAGCGGCAAAATTTCGTTTAAAATTGAGATTGACAATAGATTAATTAACACTTTGCGCTAGCTACATTTAAAAAATATTATACAGGGTGTTTTTTACGCTTGGTCAAACTTGTGAAACTTTAAACATCGATAAGTCATTTTTCTTAAATGCAACACCCTGTATATTTTTACATTTTCTTGTAGAGAATTGTCTTTCGAAATTATTAAGCATGTCCTATACCTAAAGTTAATATTTTTCGAGCTATCTCGATTTTTATTAGTATTACTAAGGCAATTAAAATATTTTAAAGTGGGCCATGGACGTAAGTCGTAATTTTTCAAAGAATTTTTAGGCAAAAGAATAAAAAGAGCTGTAACTTTGATTTTAGGCTAAAAATGTACCCCATTTTACCGAAATTTATCGTATAAATTGTTCAAGATTATGTCCTTGTTCTACGCACAGCCGTAGACCTTGTATGAAAGACTCTAGCTCCCTTTATAACATTTCGGGGGTTATACCATCAAAAGCATCACGAATCCTGTTCTGCACATCTTCAGCAGTTGTTGGGGGGTCTTGCTACACTTGTTTTATGGGTCCCCACAAAAATAAATCTATAGGGGTAAGATCAGGTGACCTAGGTGGCTAGAAGATTGGTATACATCGCCCTATCCATCTATTAGGATATTTTGTGTTCGGCAACTGCAGTACTTGCTGTGTTGCTTTTAATGGTATAACCCCCGAAATGTTATCAAGAGTGTTAGAGTCTTTGAAACAACATCTACGGCTGTGCGTAGAATATGAACAAGGATATAATTTTAAACAATTTATACGATAAATTTCGGGGAAAAGGGGTACATTATCGGACTAAAATTAAAGTTGGAGCTCTTTTTATTCTTTTGTTTAAAAATTCTTTGAAAAATTACGACTTACGTCCATGGCCGACTTTAAAATATTTTAATTGCCTTAGTAATAGGTACTAATAAAAATCGAGATAGCTCGAAAAATATTATTTTTAGGTATAGGACATGCTTAATAATTTCGAAATACAATTAAATTCTCTACAAGAAAATGTAAAAATATACAGGGTGTTGCATTTAAGAAAAATGACTTATCGATGTTTAAAGTTTCACAAGTTTGACCAAGCGTAAAAAACACCCTGTATAATATTTTTAAAATGTAGCTAGCGCAAAGTGTTAATTAATCTATTGTCAATCTCAATTTTAAACGAAATTTTGCCGCTTTTTTAAATAACTTTAATGTAAAAAAAAATTGAAAGTGCTCTATCGCTCAAAATTTTCACAAAAATATAAATTTTACGAAAACGGTTGACTTAAGACTCATATAACCTTAAACATTTTTTAAAATAAATTTTAAGAGGAATCCAAAAATGTAAAAATATACAGGGTGTTCTATTTAAAAAAAAAAAAATTTTATATGTGCCGGTCAAACGAAACACCCTGTATATTTGAAAATAATTTTAGTTTATGTAGAAAATAGGTTCGCACAATATTTGTATTAAACATTTTTTGATATTTTCATTAATAAAGGAGCTATCGAAGAATCTCAGGGTCGTGGTGCACCCTGTATGTATTTCGTTTTCGTTCCGAACAGAATCGAACGGAATTTTTTTCGTTTTAAGTCCCTTGTTACAACCTACCCGTGTTACTTTCATCCCCGGTTTCCCTTACCAATAACGAAACTTAAAAGAACGGCATAAAAAAATCGAATTTTTCTTCGTTATTAAAGTTAATTTTTACGAAGTTATTAATGTTACACGTAATAGACTTTCAAATCTTTTGGTTTGTTGATTGGTTGGCATGGAAACAACATAAACTACAACGACCGGCCTACCTGATTTATAATGGTTATTGTTTTAAACCCTATTTTTTAAATTTGGCAATGAATAAAGAAGTAAACTACCATGTGTGATACATCAAAGAATTCAGAAAAATAAATGCTATTTGATTATGTAAACAACAAAAACTGAGCCATTAGGAAAAAATTAAGTTGGTTGTCATAAAACAAAAACGAATCGACTTGGGAAAAATTTGTGACCTCTATCCGATTTGGCTTAAAAAGTTGCTTTGGCAATGTTTTTACACATTTAAAATATTTTCGACTCCAACGGGGTTATAGACGATTTTCAAAAATCGTATTTTCCGGGTTTTTCTAATTTTCTCGGATACCGTTTGAGATATTTCCAATTTCTTTTTGGATTATCAATAAGCACGAAATTTAGCAAAGGTGAACCTATCCTCTAGCTATTATAATAAGCGAAATTCCCTTGCTTAAACTCGAATTTCAATCACCCTGTATAAAGAAGTTATAATTAATTTTCAAAGCCGTAACATTTTAAATATTTGTGCGCAGAAAAAAAGTTAAAAGTTTCGGTTTAAAACTAAACACGGAAAAAATAAGTAGCCTCAGGAATGTAGGCCGTAATTTCGCTCAGTGAAATGTCCTAATAAAATACTTCGAATTTAGACCAACAAGCACAAAACTTCTTGTATCTATAAATTGTTTAGAAGTAATTGAAGTTTTATTTACTAAACTAATATTCCACGTAGTAAAACTTTTAAACTATTTACACAAGGCGCCGTAAAAGCCCCGATAAACTTCCAGAACCAATAACACAAGACTTTTATTAAAAACTTATCCATCACAACATCAAATAAAAAGAAAATACATAACCCATAAACACGACATGTAAATATTTTCATTCTATTAAAGAAAATTGTTTCTCCTCGGAATCTAATTGCATTTCCGCCTTTCTTTGCCGTCTCTCTTAATTAAAACATTCGTCAGCGCCGGAGGGCGTTCCTTTTAATCTGTTTTGGCATTTTCTTTTTCGTGACTATTGAATGAAGAATATTCCAGCAGATGTGACAGTTATTCGAAGCGATGCGAGTGAAAATATGCAATTAAAAAAAGATGGATGATTGTATTTAATAAGACTCCTGCTCGCTTTGAAAAAGGTGAACGAACGGAGAACTATGGAGATAACTCAATTTTTAATTAAGAATACAAACCTAATATTTATTAAGGAAGTTGTCTTAGAAGACTGGAAATACGTTTTATTTAATTTTTGCTAAATAAGCACTTTCTGAATGTGAGGTAACTTCCGTATTTGTGAATCCTAAAATTGTTAGGCGAATTATTCAATCCTGTTGTTTTAACGCCCAAATTTTTTTTAAAACTGGATATCTTTGCGCTGCGTTATCTTAAAATAACATTATTTTATTAATGAAATCGAAAAAACCCGTTTTTTATTGATAATTTTGAAAAAAACACGCGTTACCATATGGTAACGCTAGGCGCTTGCGGGTAGTTTTCTGTAAATGTATTTAAAAACAAAAACGGTCATACAAGTATATTTATTTTGTATGGAAAATTGCAAAACATCTAATACATAAGCCAACGTTACATTTTCTGCACATGGTTCTTACATGTGAACTGCAACCTTCACCTGCGCAACGTCTTCGCTTATCATTCGGCACGGCAATCACCAGGTGGTTCATGGAGTCGTACCGTAATTCATCCGAAACGCAATTTAAACTTACAGATGTTGTCGAAGTAGATGGCCTTCCTGCTCCCTTTGGAGAAACTCCATAGCTCTTTAGGTATGTTTGAGCTATAGAACGCCTGAACTCCAGTTGAGAAAGGGTGCCTCCAGATTTTCTGTGGCACTGCCATGCATTATGGACGCATACGTCCACAACCCATGTGAATAGACACCACCACCACTTCTTTCCTCTTACTGCAATGCGGTATTGCGATATGTTTTCGTCCATTTGGTCAGTTCCTCCCATAAACTGATTGTATTTCCCTATAATGTTTGGACGTGGTACTTAAATATTTCGTTTCTCAGCCTGGGAGAAACGACGAACATTGGTAACCGGCTCCACGCCAAAGCAAGAAGAGGCTGCCGTTACGGTATTATTGTCAACCCACCGGACAATAATAATGCCGTCATTTTTGTCAATTGCGGATTCATAGGTACCCCGTTGCTTTTTAGCCATCGTCTTTTTGGTAATGATAGGGCAGGATCTTGAAATTCGATTTACCCTTAGGGTGCCAGTTCCCTGAATTCCGTCATCTTTAAGATATTTTATCAGGGATAACCCCATGAAGAGATTATCAAAATATAACCTATATGGATAAAACCCTCAACGTCTCCCTGAATCCACTCAATATTCTGTGGATCAGGACGTACGAATTTACTAGCACTACTGGAGGCAACTGAAGTTGAAGAGGCAGCAATGAGATGTGAGGGAGTAGTAGAGAGACGTGAAGGGTCAGCTTGTAAATTCTCACTTTCTTCCACATCGTCAAAACCTCCAATTCTTTCATTATTTCCTAGTCTTACTTCTGCTTGGGCTCGTAATTGTGATGCAGATAAATTGTCTAAGAGACCACCACCATCTTCTTCCGCAGAATCCTCATCCGTTAGTACCCCAGCATCAGGTGGTTGGATATAAATTCGATCAACATCATCATTTTATACCATTTCGAGGGCTTCTTGTAGCGAAAAACCACGTCTAAATCAAACAATTACAATTGCTACAATGGTAGTAGTCTAAGCGCTTAGCGTTACGTTTTGGTAACGGGCAGGTGAACACACATGTATTGTATACAGGTAGCTACAAATTGTAATTCTTTTATGATAAAAATGAAGTTTGATATGTTTGCCTATTGTGCTTAAAATATAAAACAAAAAGGTAAATAAATATAAAAGTTATACTTACTCAAATGTAGGTTCCATGACTTTTTTACGAGAAAGTTGGGTTACACAAACAAAATGACGCACCAAACATTAGCAGTGATACTGAAACGCACGGAGTTGCTTGAAAATAATCGAATTATCATTTCTGAAGGTCCATGTGGCTCCATATAAAGATTTAAGCAAAAACAACTCTTGGGTACACTTAAGAAAAGAACCCCCCAGTCGTAACCATATGGTAACGCTGGGCGTTAATGGGTTAAGTCAAAAAATGTATATCAACAATTCGTCGCCCTAGAGTTGTTTTGTTCCATCTCACATGTAGATCATTTTGGAAAATCAACCTTATTAAATGTTCTGTTTTTATCACTCTGTTAACAATAAATATTTATGCGTTTAATTTTTCTGAACAAGCTTTAAACTAATACATTACTTAACCCTTATGTGCTCAACATGGTCTGGCTGGACCAATTTCAAGTTTGAATGTATTTTCCTCATAAAAAAAACCTCGTGAGGACCTCATATTTCATGATATCCTCCACGAACATGTTTTAATTTATTTAGAAACAATTTTTTTTTAACAAAATTGGCAGCGTGAAGGGTTAGTACTTAGTAGACATGCGAGGTTGGTAGTCATAAGCTGTGCACCACTGGTCTGGCTGGACCAGTGTATATTTTGTACTCCTATATGATTTTTCAAGTTTTCTTACTTATTATCTTTTTTTCGATTGTTTTGGTGTTTCGATGGAAGTCCTGAGTCGGTCATCGATATGTGGTTTAGTCGGATATCAATAGTGAAAAACACTTATTAAGTGAAAGGAGGATATTACCATGCTCCTAGTTGTAGCTGGAAAACTTTCAGATTAGTCTTGAAATGTTACAGATATGGCATGAAATTGTCGACCAAATACAGACTTGTAAGAAAATTGTGCCTGGTTTACTGTAATTCTTTTATATTTTTAGTTTGAATAAACCATTTATACAGCCTTATTGGACTATTATTGGATATTAACATTTCTAAACCATAAAAACATGTGAAGGATATACAGGGTGTCCCCATTATACACCGCCAAAAAGTAGGTGCATATTCTTAAGTGAAAATGATGACCATTTGTCAAATATTTTGTTATCCAAAAATGCTTCCTTTCAAAGTTAGAGACCTCCAAAAATGCAAGAAAATTTTTTTTTAAAAAAACGATTACGTCCTAGCCGTTTAAGCTAGAGCTAACAAACTTGGCCGAAATATGTAGGTGTTTCCCATTGACTTTGTGGGATAATTAGAAGGAAAACACGTAATTGGAAGTATGATTTATAGTCAGGTCATCCGCTTACCATCTTCAGATTTTTTTTCTGTGGAATAAAATTGAAAATATCATTCGTCCATAAGAAAGTACTACTTAAGAAAAAATTAGTCCTTTTTTGTTTTTTTGCTGTAAACGTAGCCGTTTTCGAGAAAATTAGCGCTAAAGATGCATCGACAAATCTGTTTATACACCTCAAATATTTTTTTTTACTAAACTTAGTTGGCTAATGTCATGCTTGACTTAAGGCTTGTTCATAACCTAACCTTTTTTAAAAAATGTCAGACAAACTTGGATACTCTAAACGAATTAGCCGACATTCACTTAGTTTATTATGAACAAGCCTTAAGTCAAGCATGATATTAGCCAACTAAGTTTAGTAAAAACAATATTTGAGGTGTATAAACAGAGTTTGTCGATCCATCTTTAGCGCTAATTTTCTCGAAAACGGCTAAGTTTACAGCAAAAAACAAAGAGGGACTAATTTTTTCCTCTTAAGTTGTACTTTTTTATAGACGAATGACATTTTCAATTTTATTCCAAAGAAAAAAAATCTGAAGATGGTAAGCGGATGACCTGACTATAAATCATACTTCCTATTACGTGTTTTCTTTCTAATTATCCCACAAAGTCAATGGGAAACATCTACACATTTCGGCCAAGTTTGATAGCTCTTGCTTAAACGGCTAGGACGTAATCGATTTTTTGATTTTTTTTTCTTGCAACTTTGGAGGTCTCTAACTTTGGAAGGAAGCATTTTCGGGTAACAAAATATTTGACAAATGGTCATCATTTTCACTCAGGAATATACACCTACTTTTTGGCGGTGTATAATGGGGACACCCTGTATAACATTGTACCAATCAGGGTAAATAATATTGGTTGAATATATTTTTAATTGTGTATAGTATACATTTCACCAATATCGATACGGTATATTAGTATAATATTATTAATTAATATAGGTCTTTTCTAAAAAAAAAATTATACTTAAGATTAATATTATTTTAAAATATTTCACCAATATTAAAAAATGTTGACATTTCTATATTTTGCCAGTATAGTATGTCAATTTTTAGCCAATGTCGGCCCAATATTTTGTGCTACTGGGGAATATTTATAAGTGTAAGAAAAATGAATATCGCTATCTTGTTAACCTTTAACTGGTCGCGTGTACTGTGTATACATAACTACTCGCGTGGCGCCTCGGAGGCACCATTGGGGTTTTATAACAATGATTTTGACTTAAAATCTTAAAAATGTGTTAAACTGGTTTATTCATAAAATATAAGCTAAATCTTAAAAGAAATAACAATGACTAAATAAATTATAAGATATAAAATATATATATCTGTATATAAAACATAACTGTAAAAACAAAATAATTTCTTTTTAATACGAATCAAACATTGGATGCAAAGCATTCACTGCACAATTTTATTGTATGCTCTGAACAAATATTTTTATGGCATTGCAAATAAATTTGTTGCGAATGTCGATTTTTAGCCCTAGGGCATAAATGACAGCGTTCATGCCAAGTAGCACATAATTGCATTTAACGGACTGTAAAATAGAGAAATATGAATAATACTATATAATTCGTATTCCTAAAAGTACAATTGAGGAATACATAAACAGATATTAGTGACAAAAAATAATTAAAAAGGTAACAACGATTTAAAAAACGCTTGGCGCCTCTGCGGCGCCGTGCGACTACTTTAAGGTTAAGGACAAAAATCCATGCCAAAAATGTGTGTAAAGTGTTTCTCCATCTTTTTGTCTAGGCGAGATTTTTAACATTTTTTAAAATTGCCAACAATCGATTTTTGGCTATAGTTCGAAAATTAAAAAAGAAATCATAAATCTGTTTACAGCTATGAATTCTTTTCCAAAAAAAAAAAAAATCGAGATTTACTTAGTTTTTTTTTCTTTCTCTGAAAATTTCCTTTACCTGTCAAATTTGCGTTTTCAACCAATCACTAATCTTAAATCTTTTAGAGACTACCAATAGGAGCAATATTACACGGTAATAATTTTACAATCCTCTGCCAGGAGTTGATCCTCCTGTCAAATTTGCGTCTTCGACCAATAACAAACTCAGATTTCCTTTAATCGGCCAATAAACATAATCATACACTGATAATTTACTTTTCGCAATTAACAGATTTTCATGCGTTTATTGGTCGTTTCTAAGAAATCTGAGTTTTTTGTTGGTGGAAAATATAAATTTGGAGAGGGAATAAGGTATTTTGGTCTTGATAATTTTTTGACAGATGTCGGCGACCAATAACGTTACTTTAATATAGATTAAACCACTCCCCTGACACACCACTCTGATAGTACTTGTAAAATTTGACATATCAGATTATGTATGTACCTAAATACTATTTGGTTCATTAATTTTTATTAAAATATAATTCTTGAATTAAAAATTAGTTATTAATGATCTATTAATAATAACAATCGCAGTAAGTAGTAGGTATACTTTTAATTTATCTAAATTAAACAACATTTTAATTTGACAGATAGGTTAGGTGAAGGAAATTTTCTGACAAAATATAACTCGTGCATTGCAAATAATCTATAATTTTTGACAAATCTTCACTCATGCAAGTTGAAGCAGAAAAAATCACGAGTGCTCAACTTGCATTCGGGCATATTTACCAAAAATTATCGATAATTTTCAATGCACTTGTTATATTACTACTGATAATAACCGAGGTACCCTGTATGGGCATCGAAAATAGGCCACCCTGTACATCCAAAAAAAAATTCAAAAATGTAAAAATATACAAAGTTTTCCGTTTATAAAAATCACATTTTCATGTGTCCTGTTCAAACAAAACACGCTGTATATTTGAAAATATTATTTAGGTTAGGTAGAAAATAGGTTCGCACAATATTTGTATTAAATTATTCTTGATATTTACATTAATAAAGGAGCTATCGAAGAATCTCAGTGTCGTGGTTCACCCTGTAAGCATAAATGAGCGTGCTGAAAATAAATACGAGTATGTAAATTAAATTTTAAAAAAATAATTATAAGAAACAAAGATAAACACAGAAATTATTAATTCAATGTCAACAACAAACACTGCGTAGCGCAAAATTAAAATTCATTACAAAAGTTAACTCGATACATACCGTAGAGCCGCAGCGTTCCTTCGGCTCGTCCCAGGGAATTTGTAGAGACGCAGTTGTAGGTCCCGATGTCGTGTCGAGAAAATTCGCGAATAACCATTAGCATGAATACTTTGTACCCATTCCGTTCCTCTCGAATCGTGTATTTGCTCCTAAAGACACACAAAATTAAAATTTGTTTCCACTGAAAGCGAATTTTAAATTGTACGCAACTTTGGCTTTTATCTTTTTGTATATTGCTTTAAGCGTATTAGATATTTATCTTCGGCTCAGGATAATACGATGGAACTAGTAGCGCTTCTCGAGTATTAAACGTGGAAACGTTTTATTTAATTAAACAAAAGATAATAATTCTGTGTATAACGTAAAAGAAATAATCTTTACGGATTATAAGAATTTTAAAGATGTTAAGAATCCTTATTTTTTCCTGATCTTAAGCTTTTCTTAACTATAGGACGTGGAAAAATATTTTTCTAATATCTTTGGTACTTGCTACCACAACAATATGCTAAATTACTGAAATCATACATTTCCAATCGATTATAAATAAATATATATAAAAGTCCAGCCTCACTCTGTCTGTGACTCTGTGACTCTGGAACGCATGAATATAGTAACGCAGTAAACTACTACGGGTTCATTTGACCGACTGAGTTGTGTCTAATGAACCGTAAATTTTTACTCACGGGTAACATAACAGTGTCTAACTTGCAGCTCACGGTATTATAAAAAATAATAGTTTATAAATTTAAGATATACAATATTCCCGTCCTAGGACGGGTTACGTGCTAGTTTAGAATAAAACAAGAAGATGAGTATTCGGAGATAAAGGAAATCAAGGCTGGATTACCGCAGTTTTGTAACGTACATTAACATTTTTGGGTATTAACCCTTGTGTAAACACCACCTCTGTACTTTATATATGGTACACCACTGGCTTGGCTGAACCAGTAATGTTATACGGGCTAAATGGTGTGATTCAGGTAGATAATTGCTGGTAAAAAAACTTTTTCTTTCGTTTTTTTATTGCATTTTATTGTTTTAGTTTAATAGTACATTACTTATTCTGAGTTTTCTCCTTGATGCACATAAAGTATTTATGTTGTTGGTGAAAAAGTCCGAGATGACGTGAAGTTATCTCGGAGTTCAGTTTTTTATTTATAATGGGAGAACGGTTAATCGAAATTAGATAATTCTTAAAGCACAAAGAGGCACTAACGAAGCAAAATATAGAAACATTTGGGCTAACTTAACGGACCTAGGAACGCCGCTTTAAGAAACACATATCTAATTTAGTTGGCCTCTTTAAAAAATATTGCATGTTTAAAAGTTTTTAAAACTTTTGTAATTTGTTTTTAAAAAAATTCGAAACTTTTGCGATTGGTTTAATAATTAATAAAAATGTTGTATACACGGTAATATATCCACCTTCAGTAAAATACGGTCTGTTTTTCTTTTAATTTAGATAGGGGAAGGTGGAATATACTGGGACACTTTTTTAAATTTTGCGTAACTTTTGAACGGCTTAATTTGCATACCTCAAACTGATATGAGATATTCATATTGCTTTAGTTTATCATTGCATATACAAAAAAATATTTAAAAAAAATAAAGGTACACATATAGAGGGACTGTCCCACTATACACCACTTGTCCCCACATAAACCACCCCGTGGTACATTGTGGGACAGCAAAAAATATATATGAAATAAAGCATAAGTAATTAAAAAAAAGCTTAATTTTAATTTTTTATTTTAAAAACTTTCACTTTTCATGAGCATTTAGATATTGTACATTAAAAAATCAAACTAAAATTGAAAATGTTTCTTTGTGTTTTCAGTGCCCCCAAACGTAGTCGGTGCGCTTAACCTACACAGAATTTTTTTTTCCAACACAGTCTTTATCTCTGTTTTTAGAGAAAGAAAATCTAAAGTCGGAAGTCTTTTTCAGAAAATTAACCTGATTATCATCATTGTCCCACAATGCACCATGTGATAAATTTTTAAAAGCAACGATTTAATGAAAAACTTGTATGATTATTTTAAGTTTTAACGTTGTACAGTGTGGTCTATTTTAGATGCCCATACAGGGTATCTCAGTTATTATCAGAGATAGAAAAAAAGTAAATACATAAACTCGATTTATTTTTTCGAGAGAAATTTATTGCCGTAAACAGATTTTTAATATCTTTTTTAATTTTCGAAATATAGCCAAAAACCGATTTTTGGCACTTTTCAAAAATGTTAAATATCTCGTTTAAACGAGAAGATAGAAAAAAACTTTTAAGACATTTTTCGCATGATTTTTTGTGCTTAATAAGATAGCGATGTTCAATTGTTTTTTACTCATTTTAATGCCGATATATTATACCTAACTTTCTTATTTTAAAAGGCAACCATAGGCAAATTATATATTTTTGAAAAACGCAAAAAATAAGCTTTCGATTCATGTCAAAGCCAACTATGGTTGTAATTTAAAATAAGAAAGTTAGGTGTAATATATCAATATTTGTATGAGTAAAAAAAAATTGAATATCGCCATCTTATTAAGGACAAAAAACCATGCAAAAAATGTCTTTAAAGTTTTTTTCTAACTTCTCGTTTAAACGAGATATTTAACATTTTTGAAAAGAGCCAAAAATGGTGTTGGCTTAATTTTGAGTATCAAAAAAGACATCAAAAATGTTAAATATCTCGCTTAAACGAAAAGATAGAGAAAAACTTAAAGGACATTTTTTGCATGGTTTTTTGTCCTTAATAAGATGGCGATGTTCAATTTTTTTTTACTCATACAAATATTGATATATTACACCTAACTTTCTTATTTTAAATTACAACCATAGTTGGCTTTGACATGAATCGAAAGCTTATTTTTTGCGTTTTTCAAAAATATATAATTTGCCTATGGTTGCCATTTAAAATAAGAAAGTTAGGTATAATATATCGGCATTAATATGAGTAAAAAACAATTGAACATCGCTTTCTTATTAAGCACAAAAAATCATGCGAAAAATGTTATTAAAGTTTTTTTCTATCTTCTCGTTTAAACGAGATATTTAACATTTTTGAAAAGTGCCAAAAATCGGTTTTTGGCTATATTTCGAAAATTAAAAAAGATATTAAAAATCTGTTTACGGCAATAAATTTCTCTCGAAAAAATTAATCGAGTTTATGTATTTAGTTTTTTTCTATCTCTGATAATAACCGAGATACCCTGTATGGGCATCGAAAATAGACCACCCTGTACATACATTTAATATACTGTAAGGTACACCTACGCCAAATTTTCTAATTGTTGGTAAATAAATAAAAAAGTTTTAGCACATAAACTGAAAAACCACAAAAAAACAATGCGCAGTTACCAAACATGCCTCACATGTGCAAGTCACTATGACATTGTTTACGACACATACTGTAGACAGGATATAATGGGACTGCTTAACCGCTATTTTGATTTAAACAAACTTCAAGTACGCTTGATTTATCGACTTGTTTTCTTGTTGTTTGTCCTTCGTGTTCTTTGAGACGCGTTTGTATAAATATCAAAGCTTCTACAAAAACATAAAATTAAAACCGTTTTCAACGCTCCTTTGAAGCTCTCGAATAAATTAAGAAGAGCACACGACACAGGACTACACCACGCGGGAATATACAGCATACCTTGTTCCTGTGAAAAAGTATACATAGGACAAACTGGTAGGAGTATACAAACGCGTCTCAAAGAACACGAAGGACAAACAACAAGAAAACAAGTCGATAAATCAGCGGTAGCAGTACACGCCCAGGGTACAGGACACCACATCCTCTTCAGAGAAACAAAACTACTGGCCCGCGCAAACCATTTCTGGCCAAGATTATATCGAGAATCATTGGAAATCATCAAGAACCCAAACAACTACAACAGAGACACAGGCATACAACTCCCAAACATCTGGAAACCAGTCATTACAAAATCACTGAGGCAGAACAAACCCATCAAGCGGAACGCCACGCCTCCACAAGTTGGATATATAAACTCAGCAACATCCCTCACAAATTAGTCGTTTTGAAAAAGACCAAGACACAATGATCGAAACGTCAACTACTTCTAAATATAGAAGACGCGGTTCCAAACCCGGAAACCAAGATTGTATTATAATCACTTGTTGATAGAAGTAACAAAAACTTGGCCAATATTGATCTAAAAGGATTTTCGAAGAATTTTTACAACGTACTGATAGACAATAAAAACTATTACTTATGCATTTTCGTTGCCAAGAAACCCATGCTTATTCTTACCCGTTTAAGAGCATTTCTCCTCTATTTTTAATCCAGTAATTGATGGTGTTGGGAAAGGCCTCCACGTAGCATTCCATCTGCACGTCTGTGTTTAGGGGAGCTCCAAGAAGTTGATTTGGGACTTTTACTACAGGTGCAACTGAAACAAAAGAATTTGGTCAAAATACGCTTAAATTTAACCGTTTCGCTACGACGTGTCGTCTCGTTCGGTGGGAATGTCTTAGCGGAGACGGCGTTTCGTTCAGCGGCGTGTTCTAGCGGATAGCACCGGCACGTCGTAGCGAAACGGTTAAGTTTAAATCGGTAAGGTTAACATGTTAACAGTCGCTGTTCGAGAAGTGAGGTGTATGAAGTAATAAATATTAATGTAAAATAAAAACCAACCAACTTTCATATCTTAGCATTCAAACTCTGTGTTTTGGGTGCGTTTTACACACAATCACCGTCCAAAACATTATTTTTCGGCAAAGAACTTCCTTAATACGTGACTTCCCAAATATTGCGACTCAAACAAGTTACTTTATTGTAGGTATTCTTATTCACAGAAACTAAATTTGTTGGAGAATACAAAGGATCGTAACACTATTATATCCGCCTGAGTTATCACAAGAAATCTGAGCATAAAATTTGGTTTAGTACTAGTTCTCTTTATGAACGCATGTGGTAGGCGTCGTTATTATGTAAAGTAATAAAGTCGAGATGACAGTGGAAGCTACCGTTACAGTTTCTGCTCTTCCGTATTATGTATAGTTGAGAATCAAATGTATCTACCTAAGGTTTTGTACTATGTAGGTACGTTTTATTTTCTAATAAAAATCAAAGCAAATTTATTTGAGAATTCAATGTATTTAATAAATAACATGAAGACTATTATTATAAATTACTTTTTCTACTATCACTAATGTAGATGAATCTTATCGCACAGTATGCATAGTAAACGAGTCATAACGCACGGTAAGCAAAACGCACACTTGTCTACAAATGTCAAAGAAGGCTTGCGTCAAAATTGACAAGACAACGTAATTACATGTGTATATTAGCCAAAAAGCAGTTAAAACCGTAGGTATTATGTGTTCGTAGAAAAAATAAGCTACATAACACGAGTTGTAAAGCAATTACGCACTCGTGGAAATACGCACGAATAATATTAAAAAAAGAAGTATTAATATACAAGAAACAACTTTAGGCTAATGTAAAATAATTTGTAAAAATTACGTTATACATTTTTTTTTTTTTTTTTGTTAATTTCGTGATTAATACTGGTCCGGCTGGGCCAACCATTAATTTTTCTATGTAATAAAATGGAAATGTTATAAATAAAAACAATTACATTTACAAACAAAATTTGTGATATGCTTGTATGCGGAGAAAAATGGTGGCAGCGAAGAATTGTGTAGGCGAAGAATTGAGGGCGAAGAATTGTGTAGGCGAAGAATTGAAGGCGAAGAATTGTTCCGGACACGGTAAAATATAACCTGTAAATGTAGTTTAAAAATTGGATTACAATATTTTAAAAATCCAGGCACCCCAAAGATTAAAAAACAAGTTAAATTTAGCTGGTCGCCATTCATTATATTACTGACAAACCACTGGCATTACGCAAGACATCTGGGGTGTTTTGCCGGTAAAGGGGCTTGATACGATTTGCAGCTTATTTGGCTGCAGGTCCGAATAATTTTTAACAATAGTTCAGCGTGTTTCATATGAAAGCCGAATTTCATGAGAGAGACGTTTCAAAGGTTTTGTAGGCTCTTGCAGGGCCGGTTCTGCTATACAGGGTGCACCACGACCCTGAGATTCTTCGATAGCTCCTTTATTAATGAAAATATCAAAAAATGTTTAATACAAATATTGTGCGAACCTATTTTCTACATAACCTAAAATTATTTTCAAATATACAGGGTGTTTCGTTTGAGCGGCACATATAAAAATTTAATTTTTTTAAATAGAACACCCTGTATATTTTTACATTTTTGGATTTCTCTTAAAATTTACTTTAAAAAATGTTAAAGGTTATATGGGTCTTAAGTCAACCGTTTTCGTAAAATTTACATTTTTGTGAAAATTTTGAGCGATACAGCACTTTCAATTTTTTTTTACATTAAAGTTATTTAAAAAAGCGGTAAAATTTCGTTTAAAATTTATATTGACAATAGATTAATTAACACTTTGCGCTAGCTACATTTTAAAAATATTATACAGGGTGTTTTTTACGCTTGGTCAAACTTGTTAAACTTTAAACATCGATAAGTCATTTTTCTTAAATGCAACACCCTGTATATTTTTACATTTTCTTGTAGAGAATTTAATTGTCTTTCGTGAAACCGTTGCGATATAATTTAAACGAAATTTGTCATGGAACGAAATTTCCAATGATATGTCAAAAGAGTTCAAAATACGTCTCATGGCAAATTCATAGTTGAATAAAATTTTAAATTTTTATGTTCTATTGTACGAGTAATTTGGTACAATCGTTTATTCGAAATTAATCTTGTGAGTAAAATTTTACAAAATCCAGATGAAAATATTAATGCAATCATATGAAACATTTAACACAGACTTTAAAAAAGTATCTTTTCGACGAAACATTTAAAAAAAATTTCTTCCTACTGCAAATACTTTAGCTGAAGGATTAGAAGTAGAAATGAACTTTGAATATGTTAAACCTATAAAACAAAACAAAATATGATTATGAAGCAATGAGGAAATCATTATTAATCCAAAAAATGCTTTTAAAACTAAATTTTTACAACTGCATTCTAGATCAAGCGATATTCTCTATTGAGACCAGATTTCAGTCATTAAATATTACCATCAAATATTTGGTTTTGTATTAGATACCGACATTTCAAATGAAATGTTATTAAAATCATGCAAAGATCTGCATCTAAACTTAACAGATGAATGAAAAAAAGAATCTGATATTAATGAATATGATTTATTTCATGAAATTTTGTCAATAAGGGCACATATAAAAGCAGTAAACGTTAATTTACAAGCGCACGACGTGCTCCAATATATCTTTAAGAATAATCTTTAGGGAACATTTCCGAATTTATTTGTAGTAATTTTAACTCTACCAGTTTCTGTAGCATCAGGTGAACGTTCATTTCGAAATTAAAAATAATAAAAAACTACTTACGATCGACAATGTTACAAGAACGTTCAACAAATTTAGCAATTGTATTAACTGAGTACAAATTACTAGATTAAAATGATATGCATGATCTGAGAGTAGAATTTGCGCACAATTAAGAATAAAGCTCGCCAAACTTACTTCTTGTAAAATGATATGATAATTGTTTCTATGTATGTTGTCCCTTTTTTTTTGTTATATAATAAAAAATTTATTTTCGTATTATATTTATGACTTGTAATTTTTTAATTTTATTTACGGGATAGGGGCGGCCAAATGATAATTGCACACAGGCGGCCAAATATCTAGAGGCGGCCCTGCTCTTGTTCCATACGTCGACGGACGTCATTAACAACTTCTTCTGTACGAACGGTGGGCCTACCAGCACCTTTATATGAGTTACACTTTACACACCAACACAATTTATAAGACACGCCTAAAAATTCTTTAGTGTTACTGCTAAGACTGGGAAGTGCTCCGGTAAATCGTTCGAACATAAACGCTGTATTCCCAAATTTCATTAACACAATGATCTTTGATCATGTAAGTTTTGTAGTCTGTGGTAAAAACCATAATTAAATTCATTCAAAAACTGCTTAAGAATATAATTTTAAAAAAATATGCCAGAACTGCTTTACAAATGTTGACAATCACAAAATGATTGGCATAAATGCTTGATACTAGCTTCGACAATTAATTTAAAACCATGAGCACCTCTTCCAGACCTGGCGTACACGAGAATGTACATTGTACACTACTTTCCACATTATTTATTTACCAATGACTATTATTCTTCAACCATTTTGGTAAACCAGCGCTGTTTTTGGGTTTTAAAAATGTACCTAACCTACTTCCAACTAACAGACTATGTTTGAATTTAAAAAAATTGAAAAATAGTAAATAAATATAAACAACAATAGATTAGCAGTGAAAATTAGTGCAGGTCTGAAAGGGTTAACCAAGATACTTTTTGATATCATGTTATAAATCCACCTTTAACCCTTAAGTAATGAGGTACGGGCATGGTGACAGCACGGTAATTTCAATCCAATACTACAGCTAATTCGTCATGTGTACTTCCCCCGCGGCTAGGTACCATCAAACTACTTCACAATTAGTCTGTGACTAGCATACAAAAATCGAGGGTTGTGTCGTTCTCGAAAAAAAAAAAATTATAAAGTTTATTTGCGGTCACAGTGAACGCACGTCACCGTAAGTGTAACTTTTTGCATGCATGCGCTAAAGGGCAAGAACATGTCTGAGAAGGCAGGACTTTCGAAAAGAGTTCGTTTAAACGATCCAAATTTTGAAGAAACTATATCGAAATGGTTTGAGGTAACTGAAGACAATATTAGCGATGAAGACAGCAGTGTAAGTGACGTATATGAAGAAATCGACATGATACATGATCTATGCAATCAGATACAGGTGAGGAAGATATGGAAGAAACAGAAATTATTATTGAACAAGCTACATCCAGTTTAGAAAACGAAGAAGCAGAAACAACTAGAAACGAAAAAAACTTCCATGAAAAAAATCGATTCAAATGGTCAGGTGTGCTAAGAAAATTGATGTAAAAACTGTAGAGTAAACCCGGGCAAAAGTCCGCACTGGGGTAAAAGTCCTATTAGGGATAGGAAGGACTGGAGAGTTAAGAGAGAATAGTTTTCATTATATGTAGTTGAGATACAGTATATGTGGTGGACACATATAGTTCCAGCTTGATCGGCAGTTAAACCGCTGCGAAAATGAGCTAAGTGTAAAAATGCTTGGCTTGTTATAGTTTTCGATGATCTTTTATTAGGCAGTGATATTTAAAAGTCTCTCACAACCGGCATGCAACTTTTTTTATATAAACACCCTCCATTTTAGCTACACAATCATGTCGCCAAACGTTTCCTAACTTAAACTAAAGATGCCGCCATATTGCTTATATCGTAATTAGTACGCATGGGGGCAGAAAGCCGCAGTCGTGCCTGGGGTAAAAGGCCGGGCACGGGCTTTTGCCCCGTCTTTTTTTAAATTACTTTGACATATTCTACAGAAATCATTTTTTCGGAATTTATAAGAGAAAGATGGATAGAAAGCCAAATACATCAGAAATATTGGAGGAGGCGAAGAGAAGATTGCGAAAAGGAGAATTTAATCGAAGTATAGCAAAGACTTTTGGACTTCATGAATCATCCTTAAGAAAAAGACTAAAGCTGTATTTTGGAGTGACTTCATTGGGAAGATTCAAATCCACATTTACGTCTGATCAAGAAGCAAGTTTAGCTGATCACTCTAAGACAGATAAACGTAAGATTCTACGGAATTACTAGAAAAAAATTTCGGCGGTTGGCTTTTGACTTTGCTTCACAAAATAACATCGTAAACGATTTTAATAAGGAATCACAAATCACGAAAGCTGCTCAAATTTTGAAGCCGGCGAGTTCGCCTGTGATTTTTGTTGAATTTGTCAAATATTTTTTGTGTTCTTTTAAATGTGATATTTTTTAAATTTTGTAACAAGACTGAACTTTTATTTTGTATTTTTGAAGAGAATTAACTTTTACTTTATAAAATAACACACCGTATATTAATGTGTCAAAGATGTAAACATTTTAATTAGAAGAATGCACAAACGGCCTTTTGCCCCATCCATGAGGACTTTTGCCCCATAGGGTGGGGCAAAAGTACCAATCTACATCAAACCATAAAAAAAAAATCTCATTTGAATTCGTTACTTTTGGTGGCGACCTATTTTATGATGCAATGGGAAGTGTCTGAGGTGTTCCTACAATTTTTTTTGACCCGTTAACCATAAAACTTACTTACTTAGAGAGTTGAGAACGTTAAGTGCGGACTTTTGCCCGGGTTTACTCTAATGAAAAATTGTAAAATTTTAAGACTTGCGGTTTTTATGATTTAATGTTTTTGAAACAGTTTTTTATATTTATAAGTTTAGTATGATCTCTTTAGTAACACTTTATTCATAAAAATTTTGGTTTCGAGTTTTCTTTTTTTGTATAATTGATATAGTACGCTGACTTACGCAAAATGCGTTATTATTACACTGTGTTCAGTTTTCTTATTTTTATAATAAGGCTTTATACTAAACATTGTCTTTTTTATCAATAAACATTGAAAAATACCCAAACAAACACTATTACTGATTTAAAGAACAAAATACATTTTTTTTTCACTTTTTGCAATAGTAAAATCTGCGCGGTCACAGTGACCGCACGTCACTACTAACATAACTCATATTTCACCTCACTACTTAAGGGTTAAGGGTACAAATTAAATTGATAATTATTTATTCTTTTTGTATTTTGCCGTACACAATTTTCAACATTTGAAAAATAAACTCTAAATAAAATATCAACTGCCACCCAAATAGTCCACCGGTTGAAAATGTCATTGATAATTATTTATTCTTTTTTTCATATTGCCGTATACATATTTTATCACAAGTAAAAGCCGAAACGCATAAAAACAATTAAGTCCCGCGAACACCGTCCACAACACTTGAAGGTGTGTAACTTCTTTTTTGTCGTTGAGCGTCCAAATAGCGATTATTAAAAAAACGCATCCAAGCAGGTATAAAAATTCAGTCAATCCAGAAACAAACACCAAGAATGGTAAATCTTTAGACAACCCAACCAAAAGCACGACCATTCCAATAATTGTTATTACGCCAACCGTAATCAAAGAATATTTTACACCAGCAACTTCCGCTCCTGGTATGTCGAACCAAGGAAAAAACAATATGCAATTTGAGCAAAATACAAAACCTGCAATGGTAGTGGCGTAAACTTTATTTATCTCGTGACCACAAACCAGACGATTTTCAGTCATTTTGAATTTTTATAAAGAAGCACCAAAGGTACTTCTTCGACGTGCAATGACGTTTGAAAGTATTATAATTTGGCAACTTGATATGTAAAACTAAAACTGCTAAAACTGTCAACAAGAAAAGTAACCCGATGGAGATTCGTCGCTTTTGACACAAATTTGTACAACCAAATAAGACAGAAAATAACAAATTCTGCAATTTCAGAAGTTGCTGACGGTAATTGCTATAATAACTCTTTATTAATCCAAACTTTACCTAAACTGAATGTGAATTTACAAAAAATTTAATTTTTATGAAATCGTAATGACGTGAATAGAATTTGAACAGGGAAAGTTATCTAAATAAACTGGTGTGGCCACCAAATGACGTTCGCCATAAATATATTGTGTGTATCAACGCATGTGTTTGTGTATTTAAGGACGTAAAAAGTTTAAAATGCCGCTCGAGGCGCTCTAGGTAACCTCATTTTTGCTAAAGACGTCTGTCAACATGACGTAAGTGATGTCTGTCAAAATGACGTTTCATGCGCGTTTTTATCAAGGGTAGTAAACTAATAGGATGAAAGTGTTTACCAACCAGAGTCACTATTTTCCGTCTAAAAATTAATGCGTTGTGTCACCGGTCGACTGACTATTAGGCGATCTCTAAAAGAGGAACAAAAAAGTACCTAGATTATTATGTTCTAACTTTTGTTGGCCATCGGTGGATGCAATACAATTTGACGTTGGAATCTTAGATCATATAAACTACATGGATAACACTACCACAATGCAACTATATTGTACACATATCCCAGACGTACAATTATACTGCATCTTCTTCTAACACATATGAAAGTATATTTCTATCTCGCTTTCTGGGCCCACCGAGTAAAATCGTGTGCGTTACTATGGTTACGCGCGATATTTGAACTAAAGCGTTATTTGAACTACTGGTAGATGCAATGTACTCGGATGTTTCCGTGTCAAATATGGGAGGATACAATAACATTAGATCAGACTTAGTAATTGTTATTGAAGTACATTAAACACCACTTATTAGAATCAATTGATTCAATTAAACGACGATTTTAATAGCAAAAATTCTAAATGTCATTCACGCGTCAGTCGCTAGAATAGGCTAGGTAGGAAGTAGGTAGGTTACAGTTATCACGGTTGCGCTACGATGACAGCGGGCCCGGGCCCAAAACAAAGATAGCGTATATTGGTCCACATAATATAGAAATAAATAGGTTTAAAAAGGCACGTTGTACTTGTCGGCAACATTGTCTTAACTATATTCCTATGGTGTTGTGTTATCCATGTAGTTTATATGATCTAAGGTTGGAATCGTGGTCAATTGTGGTTTCCTTCCTATTTGCTTTGTGTACACATGGCGTCAAAAGTAATAGTGTTAGAACCAACCCCAATCAATGTTTTCACTTGCAAATGTCCACTTTTAGCAAATAATTGTGGTTTTCTTCGTAGATGAGAACATTTAAAACTTGTCGGATTAATTTTACAATTTGTTGTATCTTTTTGTTTCAAATTGTTGATTATTGATACTGTTCACTTATCATTTTCTATTGTACCAAAGTTTTTTTTTTTTTTAAATTTTGCTTGCGTATTTCGGAATCAGATATTAATTTTGTTGATGAATATTAATATATTTACCCACTACCTACTTATGAGCTGTGTAAATTATTTTGCCGTTACAACTTACCCCGATCATTGTTACTTTAAGCAACAACGTTGAGGTTGGAAGTAACAGCTGTCTTACTACAGAAAATAAAACTCATATATGCTTCACAAAACACATGAAATAAATATCTTGGAAGGAATACTAATGTCCAATCTATCATTAAACAATTTGGATGTTTTTTTTACCCCTTTCTTTCATACAATCTATCCCCTTAAGGACAATAAGTACTTAATGTGTCGACAAGAACACGGAGGGAAAAATTTCAATGAATAATTTCCTATATACTCGTATACTAACTTGCGTTACTTATTGACAAAATTTACTAATCACTTAATATCTATAAATCACTTAATACTATTTGAACCTGTCTTGCAAGTCCGCTGGTCTAAACCGCTTCAAACGTCTTTCTTCTGAATTGCCTTCCATTAGCCGGTTTGCAAGCACATTAGGATGCACTTTAATTCGTTCACAATACTTTTCACAAAATTTTTTGATCACTTGCTTGATAGTTGGTATTTTTAGATCGCGCTGGATCACGGCGTTTGGTACGTACCAGGGCGCACCCACAATAAGTCGAAAAACCTTATTTTGGAATCTTTGTAATATTTCTATATTAGAATTGCTTGACGTGCTCCAGAGCTGTATTCCATATGTCCATATGGGTTTCATTATTACATTGTACAATAGCACTTTGTTTTCCATTGAGAGTTTAGATCTGTTGCCTATCATCCAATACATCTTTTGAAGTGGGTCCTAGTTGTTTTCTTTTTGCAAAGATGTGTTTTTGCCAATTTAATTTCCGGTCAAGGTGCATACCAAGATATTTTACGGATTCTACGTGATTCAGTTGTTGACCATTGAATGTCACAGCAGGACAGCTTTCTCTTCTGTTGGTAAAAGTTATGTGGTAGGATTTCTTGTCGTTTACTCTCATCCTTCATATTTTTAACCAGTTTTGTATGTTATTCAGTGCAGTCTGTAGATGTTCGGAAGCTCTTGTAAGATCAATATGTGACGAGAGCACAGCGGTGTCATCGGCATATGTTGCTATTGTAGTTAATCGCGTAATAGGCATAGTGTAGGGCCTAACACACTTCCCTGTGGAACTCCAGCCAATATAGGATACAATAATTCTGAGCATTCATCCTGGTAGGTATTCAACTAGAAAATGTCTATTCTGTATATAAGATTTCAGGACGGTACATCTGATATGGTATGCATTTTTTAAGTTAAGATAATAACCTCGCGTGCCAAACTTTATCGAATGCCTGCGAGACATCTAAGAATACCGCTGATCAGTATCTTTAGCCTTCTAGGTCCCTATTAACTTTATTGACTACCCTGTGTGTTTGTTTAATTGTTCCGTGTTTATTTCTGAATCCAAATTGGTATTCAGGGATTAGGGTCCCCGACTTGATAACAGCATTGAGCTTCTTAATGTATATTTTTTCGAATACCTTCGACGGCACAGGCAGTGAGGCAGTAAGCTGACATGAGGTGACATCCTCTGCCGGCTTACCCACTATGTATCATAACAATCTTGGCAGTTTTCCACTCACTAGGGAAGTGTCCAGTTTTGATAATTGCATTAAATATCTGTGTAATTGCTTTGACTGCTATTGTTGGTAATTCCTGTAACACTGCACCTGTTATTAGGTCAAAGCCTGGAGCTTTTTTAGGGTTGATATTTTTTATTGTATCTCTAACATCCCGAATGCTAACCCTTGCCACGGGTAAGCTCAGTTGATGTGGTATTTCCAGGCTTTTTTCAATTTCTTCAAGTATATCTTGGGATGCATCGTTTGGGAAAGGTCTAAATACGTTTGTAAGATGTTCTGCAAAGACTGATGTTTTGTCTTTGCTATTTTTTGCCCATTCTCCATTTTTATTTCTAATTGGAGGATTCATTTGTTGCGGTCTTTTTAAATATTTTGTGGCTTTCCATATTGAGTGGTCAGTGGCTGGGGTTGGAGTTAGTTGCTCTAGGTATTTTCGGATTCCCTTGTTTTTAAGTTCTAGCATTAACGTTTTGAGTTCTTTGGTGATTTTGTTGAGTGTTCTTTTATTTTCCGGGCTTCTGTTGAGTTGCCAACGTTTTCTAACTCTTCTGTTTTCTGCAATTTTTTCTTTTAGTATAAGAGACATCTGTCTTTTATTCGTGCGCTTTCTATTATTGGTGTTGCTTCCCAGGCTGCTCGTTGAATGTGCGTAGTTAGTGTAAAAACTGCATTTTCGATCTACTCGGGGGGTTTTCGGCGGTATTTTTAGCTCAATGGACTTTTCTAGGATGTTTGTAAAGTGATCCCAGTTTGTATTTTTGTTGTAGTGTTGCTCGTTTATTAACTGTGTAAATTTGGGAGTATAATGTTACTACCACAGATGAATGATCACCTGCCAGTTCGTAGCATGATTCAATTTTGCAGAGTCTGGTGTTTATTCCTTGCAAAACACAGAAGTCGATCAAATCTGGTAATTTTCTTTGGTCTGTAGGCCAATATGTAGGTTCCCCTGTGGATAGTTGGGATATTTTATGTTCTTGCATGGCTAATTTAGATGTAAAAAACTTGTTATACTCTATAAGAAATTAAATGAAAACAAAAAAATTTTACTCTTAACCCCGAGGGACGCTTTTCACAAAACGTCCCAAGATTATGAGGTGATACTTATCTAACTCCGACCGCATTGTGCTTAAGTAACGAAATAGAGTTATCGCGGACTGCTCCTCCTGTTGTATTAAACAACTGCCACATTTGTTATTAATTGATAGCAATTTACGAAGTTTGTTAACTATTAAATGTAAAGTTGGTCAATGTTCCGATGGTTCCTGGCCACTGATTCCCGCAGTGTTTAATTTTATCAAAGTTGGTAATCTCCTTCAGACAAGTTTGCGTTTGCTTGTTATCTGTGTTAAAGTTCTGAGAGGGCCGTGACCATCGCCCTTCTCGCGTCAGTTAACTTCCGTTTTATATAAGTTCCTAATGAGTTTATCATCATGTGCTCTTTCCCATGTCCTGAACTAGTTTGATCTATACAATACGTCTCAACAACAAATTTATAACGATACCACTAGCAAAGTAAGCTTGTATGCCACCAAATGACTTTCGCACACATTTTGTATGTTGTTGTGTGAATAAAACGTTAAAGGTGCCACTCCAGGCATTTTATTTAACTTCATTTATGTAATCAGTACCCCTAAAAAAATAAGCTAATATCAGAGACGGCTTGGGCAAAAGCACTGCGGCACTGCAGCAACCCAGCATAAAAATTCAAAACCCAATATACAGGGTGGTCCACATAGAAGGGTCACTATTGGGATATCGTAAACGGTAAGAGCTACAAAGAACTTTAAATTAGACAAATTGTTCCCATTTCTGAGGTTAAGTATAAACCTTCCCCATATGTAGAGAAGTATTTAAAGCAGGGACTTAAAACGAAAAAAATTTCGTTGGTTTCTGTTCGGTAGGAAAAAATTCCTTTTTCGTTTTCGTGGACCAAAATGATAACGGTTAAAACCGGTTTTACAATATTTTTTTTGTCGCCAAAAAATCGAGGACTTCAATTTTTTTTTCAAGTCACAACAACCCTCTATTAATACGATAATAATATTTGCGTCTCCACTAAAATATAAACGATGACGATGGGTTTTGACGCTCACAGACAGCATATTTTAGACTGGCGAACCGCCGCCATATTAAATTTACCAAATCGGTAAACACATTTAACACATTTAACCATTTTATTTAGTATAACACCCGTAAGGTGCAAAAATACAACTTGATTAGTTTAAATTGTACACACGATTTTTATTTAAAAATATAAAAATATAGCAGTGTTGTTTTAAATTTGTTTTAGTACTAAAAATCTATGAATTTGAGTTAAATTAGATCCTGCTGTAATTATTTTAAAAGAAAATAATGAATTCAAGTGGATAATTCACTAAATGTTTCCATGAATGTTATGAATAAAAAAATATATTAGAAAAAAACTCTAAACGCACACACACAATAATAATACAGGGTGCGGCAACATAACTTCCTTTTTTTAAAACGCAATAAAACCCATTTAATGAATCAGATTTTTTAATTTTTTTTAAAATAATGTATGTACTAGGTACATAACTAAAGTTTTGTTTTACACAGTTTTGAAAATTATATCAGGTGGGTGACACCCCCCATTGCCCAAACACTGAATAAGCCGATTTCTGGCGTTTGTAATGACCGTTACCAGCATAGCAGCGGGTATGCTGGCAATTTCTGCCCGGATGTTGGCCTTCACGTCTTGTAGGGTCCGTGGACGGTTGACATAAACGCGCGATTTCAAAAAACCCCGCAAAAAAAAAACGCAAAGGGCCAAATCGGGGAAGCGGGCTGGCCGCTCCAAATCGCCCCTTATTGAGATGAAGCGTTCCGGGAAGTGTTCCCTCAAAACATTCATTGATGCCCTTGAAGTGTGAGCCGTTGCTCCGTCCTGTTGAAACCATATGTCCCATAAGTCCAATTCACCAAGTCGTGGAAGAAAAATTCCTCCAACATGTCCGCCATCACAGAACATCCGTTCGAAAAGTAGGCTTTTACGGCAAACGCACGCTCCTCACTGTTCCAGCGCATGATGGCGACGACCGACGTAGGGAATAAAACTTTAGAAGTACGCCTATCGAATGAGACTTCTACTGTCACGCTACGAATTCTACAACCTAAATGGCGCGCATTTCAAAAAAGGAAGTTATGTTGCCGCACCCTGTATATGTAAAATTAACTTGAAAAATAATCTAACTTAAAAGTTGGTATATACCATACAATATAGTACATTTTCACAATCCATTCAATCTTACTAGCAACACATCATCCAATAAATCTTCTTTTACATTAGTCCTTTTCGAAGTAAGAATAAATTTTACTATTATTAACTCTAAACGCAAATAAAACATACACATTAATAATATATATTCAATCAAGTGTACAGAGAATATCTGTACCGTTTCTTGTGTTACACGAAACTGCAAGTATAAACAATAAATTTCAAGTGACATTTTTTACTGCCTCGTGGAGTCTCCCCAGCATAGAAGGTGAATTCGGGTTTGTGTTAAACAAATAAAATTTAAATAGTGATAAAACCGGTTTTGGAAAATATTTATTTCGTTTTCGTTCTTGAACGAAAAATGATAATTTCGTTTTAGTTTTCGTTAAGCTGTTATGCCGCATATAATCGTCATCGGCCTTGGTCATGAATAGCGACTATGCCGTACATATTCGCTTTGTGTAAAATTGTGTATATCTTATTGTATTTGACGAAAACGTACGATTTCTTTGCTTCAGTCATTACATATAGGATCACTTTATGACGTCATCTATTTTGTTTGTTCGAAACCGTTTCCAGCGCCATTTGCCGATATTAACTATGTGTTCTGTGCTTCAAAAAAGGAATAAGAAAAGAAAGTCGTTATTGGTGTGCAATTTGCAGTACGGGCCTTTGCCCTGAACCTTGCTTTAAAGATTTTCATACCAAAAATTAAATTTTTGAAAACTTTGTACGTTTTATAATATTTTTAAAAACATGCCAAATGGATGATTATGCATTTTTGTGTGATATAATATGTTATGTTGTATACACTATAAAAAAGTAAAATTTTAAATAATTCTTACGTTTCATTAATTTTTTATTTCATATTTTCAATACAACGAACGAAATTTTTCATGCAATGGATATGACGTAAATACTCGCGAGCGGTCTAGAGTTCGTGTCCGCTGTGCAAGGCCTCGTGCTCAGAGGCCGTGTCGGCTTGAGAGGTTAAAAAAAAACTGTTAATTTCGTTTTCATATAAATTACTGAATGTCCATTAGGGACAGATTGTAATATTCTGGGAGTTAAAGAAAAAAAAAAAAATTCGTTTAACGTTTTCGTTTTCGTTCCGTTCTCAGTCCCTGAATTAAAGATAAAATAAATGTAGTAAACACAAAAATTCATAAAACATTTTTTTCTACAATACGTAAATAGTACTTACTTTCCAAACTTGCCCCGTAAATTAATAAAACTTTCAAGTAATTGATGTGCTCATAAACACCAAACTTTTAGTCACCCCCTTAGGTTAAAAAATCAATTACACAAAGTTAAAGACACTCTTCAAACATTTCAAACGTAAATTCTGGAACACAAAGGTTCTTGTAAAACTTTTGAGTGCTTTGTTGTGAGACATTTAATAATCATTTTGCCAGACGTCTCACATGAAGATAAATAATATTTTCATAATGAAAACCTAACATTTTACCAAGTTATTATGCAGAAGACAAGGGAGCCGAGGTAGATGAAATTAAATTCTTAAGTGAAATTTCACAATTGCCGCAGAGTCTAATAATAATCAAGGTTCTCTTTTTGTAAACAAAAAAACATTCACGGCAGAAGTTTCCGATATTAGTAATTTAAAATGAAAGGATGGTTTTAAACAATTGTTTAAAAGCAGGATTTTGTTATTCCTTACAATGGGCACCGTTCTTTTGTTGGATTTTTTTTGCTACAATAAGCCTCTTTGTTATCTAAGAAATGGGATTAGTTAGCACAAAGATACTTTTGATGTCATTACTTTGTTAGCAAAAAACAGTTTTGTAAATATTCAGGGTGCCCATTTTTCTAACCTGTTGTATGGGTAACTCCGTTAATATTAGAGATACAGAAACGTTTAAATTAGCAAATTTGTGCAGAATTTAAAGGGAAATCTGATGCCATTCAAATTTGACCTACGTCAACTTTTTGAAATATTTTGAAAAAACTGAAAAAGGTCGATTTTTTCAACTTAAATAATTCTGTAACCATATGAGTTAGAACAAAAATAAAAATTGACTTCTATAGATATTTTTACGTAGATTTTAAATATGTTAACGAAATTTTCATAGCACTCTCGATTTCCGAGTTATAGCACAAACTTGAATTTTTTTAAATGGAAGTCATAGGCTGTGGTCTTATTAAAAAGGTTATTTTTTTCTCGTTTCAATGATATAAGGTTTGTTATGCTTTACTGTTGTAGTTTTTCTTTAAATAAGCAAAAAACATTTTAAATGTTCACAGCCTACTACTAGATGGGAGTTATCCCGTGTTGATGTTCTTTTTTTTTTCGATGTGACATTTAAGAGTTGTCTCTTATTGTTAGTGTAGCAGTTATTAGCCAGTTACAAATTCTAAAAACAAAACCTCAGAGTTTGTCAAATATAATTTATTGTTTGTTTTACGTATAAATCTCTCTCTTGTGTTGATCAAACTTTTTGATTGAGTTTATTGTAAATTTCAAAAACAATGTGTTCTAATAAGGAAAAAACCAAATGCTTTTCTATTACTACGCTTGTAATAGAAATAGTAGAAATTCAAGTGAAATGTATTTGCAAAGATTTATGGAAAGGAGCCAACCAAGAAAGAAATTATTTTCGTTATTAGAAACCAATTTAAAAAAATACGGGTACCTATACCAAAAAGCCTGATAATATTTCTTCATTAAAAAACATTGTTTATGAAATTTATAATAAACAAAAATTTTGATCAACACGAGAGACATACGTATAACAAACAATAAATTTTATTTGACAAACTATGAGGTTTCGTTTTTAAAATTTGTAACTGGCTAATAACTACTACACTAAAAATAAGAGACAACTCTTAAATGTCACATCGAAAAAAAAAAGAACATCAACACGGGATAACTCCCATCTGTTAGTAGGCTGTGAACATGTAAAATGATTTTTGCTTATTTAAAGAAAAACTACAACAGTAAAGCATAACAAACCTTATATCATTGAAACGAGAAAAAATAACCTTTTTAATAAGACCACAGCCTATGACTTCCATTTAAAAAAATGCAAGTTTGTGCTATAACTCGAAAATCGAGAGTGCTATGAAAATTTCGTTAACATATTTAAAATCTACGTAAAAATATCTATAAAAGTCAATTTTTATTTTTGTTCCAACTCATATGGTTACGGAATCATTCAAGTTCGAAAAAATCGACCTTTTTCAGTTTATTCAAAATATTTCAAAAAGTTGATGACGTAGGTCAAATTTGAAAATGGCATCAGATTTCCCTTTAAATTCTGCACAAGTTTGCTAATTTAAACGTTTCTGTATTTCCAATATTAACGGAGTTACCCATACAACAGGTTAGAAAAATGGGCACCCTGTATTAAAATAATTGGTGTGGGAAACCACTTCATAAAAAAAACTTCTCTGAAAAAAAAATTGTTTTGGGATAGTAATTTATATTCCAAGACTATTTTGCAATTTTTTTAAGTTAATTTAAACTGAACAGATTAAATAAGGCTCATTTACATAAATAAATATGAACTGACAAGTTGACTTGTCGTAACAATCCCTAAATTGTTAGTAAAAATGTACTTACAATTGACACTAAGGGCTATCCTTTTGCTTACTGCAGGAGGAACGTCATTGCTGGCAATGCATAGGTAAGCTCCCATTTGTCTTCGATCAAGACGCCAAAAGTAGAGACTGCTTCCATTGTATGTGTCAACTGAAAGAAAAATGAAGTGTTAGTTTAAATATAAAAATTACAAAAGACATTGGCCATCTTCTTGTCAATCTGTTCCCACTCTAGCAACGAGTCATCTGATCCATAGTATCTAAACCTGATTTGGTTATCATTGTACTAATTATTAATTCTGGTTTTCTGCACATCTTTATCATTGTTTTTTTTTTTGTGTAATGTGCTGTAAGGACATTAGTAATAGATAAATATAATTTTAAATAAAATCAATATTTTCAAGCTATGCCTTTTCAATAATTGTTCTGGCTTTCAAACTACCGTGGTGATTATAAAATTAAAATAAATTTTTAACTTGTTTGTTTAGTCTGTTTCTTATCAACCATCTCTTAAAACAGTAGTTTAGCCAAGGAAAGTTTACGAAAATTAGGTTGTTTAGGTTATTTTGTGAGCATATTTCCTGGCGAATTCTAAATGACACCGTATATTATTGTTACTTGGACCGAAGGGGTGCTAGGTCGCTAAGGAAAGTCGAATAGCTTGATGATCGAAATATTGTAAGTGAACCACAATCTCAATGAACATTCTTAAGGGAATCCCTGCTAGTCATTAAATGGGTCACAAATTCTATCATTGTTTGTAATTTGTTTCGATTTTAATGACTCAATTGGTGTTCGTTAAATATTAGCATTGCTCCTATTTCATCATTATTTATATTATGTTCGATACTGAATTGTTATTAGTTCAGAGCTACTAATAGGCGTGATTTAGCTATTTTTCACCCCACACCGCCAGGGTCGGCCTTCTCTATATAGGGGCCCGGGTGCAAGATCAGTTCTCGCAACAAGTCAATATCCTGGATTAGGTCTTCATTTACATCTTTACCATAAAGTTTTACATAATCTTTTAAACGGTTTTCTAGTTCATTTTTTTAAAATGTTTTTATATTAGTGATTAATTTAAAATCAGTAGTAATACTGGGTATATTTTTAAATCTTTCATTTATTTGTACAGGGTGGTCAAAATTCGATGGAATTGCATGGGTATCTCGGTTAATATTCAAGATAGAGAAACGGTTAAATTACAAAAAATGTGCAGTTTTTTGAGACAAACTCAGAACCGTTTTCAAAAATATTCTATCGTTTCCGGTTTTCGAGTTATCGAATAAAAAGTGTTTTTTTGTCATATTAATAATAGGTCATACCTCCGTTATTGTTGTAAATATCAAAAATATTTACAAAGATTATTTTTGGATATTTTTATGTTTAATTTGATTATACTAAAAAAAATATTTTACGCTCGCCGTTAAAAAGTTATGACACAAACTTACCTTTTTTTAAATAGAAACGATAATTGGCTATGACCTATTTAAATTTCAAATTTTTTTCTCATTTCAAATATATAAGGGTTGATGTATTTATTTTCAACAATACGCAAGTTATGAAGGTTTTTTAGTTTTTTTTTAAAAGAAAATCATAGTAGGCTGTGAAAACAAAAAATAAACAAGGTGTAAAACCTTATAAAACTCATGTGGTACAAGTTACCAAGGTTTTTTAATTTGTTATTGAGATAAATACGAAATTTTTTGAACATAAGATAAACAACAATATCCTACATTACTGCTGATACCGACTATATCGTTGTTTTCTTATTTTCAAATATTTACAATGTTTATCTCCACAACAAATTAAAAAACCTTGGTAACTTGTACCACATGAGTTTTGTAAGGTTTTACACCTTGTTTGGTTTTTGTTTTCATAGCCTACTATGATTTTCTTAGAAAAAAAAATTAAAAAACCTTCATAACTTGCGTATTATTAAAAATAAATACATCGACCCTTATACAGGGTGAGTCACGACGGACGCGTCGGAGTTTTATGGCGAAACGGTTTATATTTTCCAATTTCTCTCGCTGTTAGATTATGTAAGTCAATAAGGGCTACATTTTAAAAATATTTTCAAATATACAGGGTGCTCCAAAAAAGAGTGCCATATCAAAGTTATACTTTTTCTTATGGAACACCCTGTATATTTTTACTATTTTGGATTCAACTTTAAATTTAATTCAAAAAATGTATAAGGTTATATGGGTCTAAAGTCAACCGTTCTCGTGAAAATTGCATTCAACATTTGAAAACTTTGACAAGTCTGAAGAAATTCGCTTGGAGATAAGATTGGCAATAGATTATGTAACACTTTGCACCACCTACATTTTTAAAATATTGTACAGGGCGTTTTTTACGCTTGGTCAAACTTGTGAAACTTTAAACATCGATAACTCATTTTTTTTAAATACAACACCCTATATTTTTTTGCACCGTCTTATAGAAAATTTAATTCTCTTTCGAAAATATTAAGGCTGTTTTTCACCTAAAATTGATATTTTCCGAGATATCGCGATTTTATTGTTAATTATTATGGCAAAGTAATATTTTCAAGTAGGCTATGAAGGTAGACAGCGGTAATTTGAAACAATTGAAAGGAAAAACAAGAAACTTATAATTTTATCGTTTGACTACACACTTTTGACATATTTTTATAGGAAAGTTGTAGTTTTACCATCCTTACGTTTAAATAGAGATTTTTTTAAATTATTTATGCATTTATTTATTGGACCAGAAGATAATTACTAAATCCTATAAACCATTTTTTGTCTGTTTACGATACGATACTACGACACTACCGAAAACAGTACCAACCATGTTTTTTTCTTTTAAATGTAAAATTAAACAAGTCAAAATTACTTTTTTTTTTAATCAGCGTTCCGTTCTCGTACCTAATACATTATCAATCGGTTTTTAGGACTTGGCAAACGATCAAACTCAATTATATGAAAAATATTGTGGCTCTGATGAGAAACCTATATTTAAACGTAAAAATGGTAAATTACAACTTTCTTATAAAAAAATGTCAAAAATGTGTAGGCAAACGACAAAATTATAAGTTTCTTGTTTTTCCTTTCAATTGTTTCCAATTACCGCTGTCTACCTTCATAGCCTACTTGAAAATATTACTTTGCCCTAATAATTAACAATAAAATTGCGATATCTCGGAAAATATCAATTTTAGGTGAAAAACAGCCTTAATATTTTCGAAAGAGAATTAAATTTTCTATAAGACGGTGCAAAAAAATATAGGGTGTTGTATTTAAAAAAAATGAGTTATCGATGTTTAAAGTTTCACAAGTTTGACCAAGCGTAACAAATGCCCTGTACAATATTTTAAAAATGTAGGTGGTGCAAAGTGTTACATAATCTATTGCCAATCTTAACTCCAAGCGAATTTCTTCAGACTTGTCAAAGTTTTCAAATGTTGAAATTTTTTGAAAATACTGTATTTTCATGAAAATGCAATTTTCACGAGAACGGTTGACTTTAGACCCATATAACCTTTTACATTTTTTAAATTAAATTTAAAGAGGAATCCAAAAATGTAAAAATATACAGGGTGTTCCATAAGAAAAAGTATAACTTTGATATGGCACTCTTTTTTGGAGCACCCTGTATATTTGAAAATATTTTTAAAATGTAGCCCTTATTGACTTACATAATCTAACAGCGACAGAAATTGGAAAATATAAACCGTTTCGCCATAAAACTCCGACGCGTCCGTCGTGACTCACCCTGTATATTTGGAATGAGAAAAAAATTAGGAATTTAAATATGTCATAGCCAACTATCGTTTCTATTTAAAAAAAGGTAATTTTGTGTCATAACTTTTTAACAGCGAGCGTAAAATATTTTTTTTTAGTATAATTAAATTAAACATAAAAATATCTAAAAATAATCTTTATAAATATTTTCGACATTTACAACAATAACGGAGATATGACACATTATTAATATGACAAAAAAACACTTTTTATTCGATAACTCGAAAACCGGAAATGATAGAATATTTTTGAAAACGGTTCTGAGTTTGTCTCAAAAAACTGCACATTTTTGGTAATTTAACCGTTTCTCTATCTTGAATATTACATGCAATCCCATCGAATTTGGACCACCCTGTACAATGACAGTATCAATCATAACTTTAAAAAAGTAACATCTAAATTCCTATACTGGGTCGTGTAAAACTTAATATTCTGTTAGTTCGAAAAATAACCTTTTTTTAATTGTTTTATTCAGAAGATCTTCGTTTTATTCTACTTCTTCTTGCTCCTTCTTCACCTTCATGTTCTTGCTAACCTATTTCATCTCGTATTTTATCTTCTGTATGAAGCAATTTTTGAAATTATTCTCACCACCGCTCCATAATTTCCGTTTCATTTACTAGTTCTTCCCCTGCTTCGTGCTTAATTCTCTACTCTTTTATTGCCACTAAGCTTCTTTAGTACTTTATAAAACAGCTTTTGATTAGTTTTACTATTCCAGAATTGTTTCCATGTCATTTGTTTAGACTGCACTACCAAATTTTTCCCTTTTATTCTTTGCTCTTTGTACCTACAGTTCGTAACTTCTCTGCGTTTTTCCGCTAACTATACTTACAATTTTTCCTTTTTTATCTTCACCTGGATTTAAATGTCGACCAAGTTGTCTTTATTTTATTTTTATTTATTTTTTATGCCACAAACAAAATGGTTTTAAATAGTTTCCACATTTCCTTTAAATCCGTAAGTGAGAACCTAAAAATCGAAGGTGAGAATGGAATAGTATTCTCCAAGCGTGCTTGATACAACCAGAGACAATAAAGGTCGTGACGATTTGTCCGCAAAATGCGCAGGCTGCTAGATACGACCGGAAACGAGCGAAATATACGACTGCACCAAGTACAAGTCGATAGTTTTAGTCGGAAACAATATCACTTTAAGCCTCACCCCGGAAATGATATTATTGTGAGGTTTTCACCGAGTTTAATATCGAAAATATTCGATCAATTTCAGATGTAACGGGATGGTTCTTGTACCAGCCTTCGCTTGCTCGATTCGGTCTGGCCAGACTCGGGCGTCTTATGGGGTCTCGGCATCGTTGGAAGGAAATCCCGTTGAGCAGAGAAATGGGGTTTTAGTTAAGGCAACAAAATGCTAACAATATAATCGATGAATAATGTATGGTAGTAGCAGCCGGTATTGACGGTTCGTAAAATGCTTTAAGCGATATTTGATCCGTATTTCATGCATAAACATGAGATTTATTCGAACTATATCATATGACAAAACAAATACAACCCACAACAAATGACGCAGCCACCGTGGACATTATGAAATATTCCTGTTTATACATTAACATGATCAGGTGACATCGGTTATTTTTTTGTATGTATTTTGTTCTGTTTGTTAACAAAAAGACAATAGAACAGTCAATATTTAACCCTTGTCAGGCGGCATAGGTACAATTATTGCAACTTTTTAGTTTTTTAATTGCAATGACTTTTTTTCTGGAAACCGTAGAGGGCTAACATTTTGTGACATCTCTACATTTTTGATCTAGATTATAAGATGAGCTAAATTTCAGAAAAATATTTCCCCTCTTCCGAGATAAGGGGTCAAGTTGTTTTTCCATCCATAACAGGCGGCATAGGTACAATTTATTGTACCTTCATTTATTTTGTATGAAATTATGGGGGAAAAAATATTCTTTTTATAGTATTTTACTTTTAAAAATAGTAAGAAATAGTTGGTTTACATTTATTTATAGAAGAAAATTTTAGAACATTTTTTAATGGATTTTCTTCACAAGCAATGCTACGTCCATCTTTGTTACTGAGTGTTCATTGCAAACAGGTTTCGCGCAAACTACGCAGGGCTTTCTAGTCTTACGTTTCCGATTCGGTTCTCGGCAGACAAAAAACCAGTCAACGAGAGGTGAGGATCCGCGAATACCATGAGGTACTTGAGGCCCTGCTGCCTCTGGTGCTACCACAATCCGTCGTCAAAGCATCATTTCTACTGCACATTGACGAAAATGGTTTCTCATCGACATTCGGTTTGTACCACGAGCTTCGATTACAGGCACATAACTGATTGGCCAAATCTTTCAGGAACTTTCTTCGTTGATCGTTGGCCCTGAGCCGTGGGTTGTGTTATCTGTAGATGATGCAGGATGCTAACCCAGTGACGTCAAACATGTTATAGAAAAATTCTAGAGGCCAACGCAATGTTCTTCGTTTCACAGTGTACTCGCCCAACATTTTGTCCATAACATCAACTCCGCCTTTGGAATTGTTGTAATAGTTTATCATTTCTGGTTTGGGTGCTTGTGTCCCATCGACTTCGCCCGTAATTTGCATGGATGACAAAAGCACGACTGATTTATTCTTATTTGTCACATATGAACAGATTGTTGCATCACGATTTTAGGCAAAATTGGTGGAATTTTTTTGGCATGTTGCTTGACATAAATATCTTGTTTTTTCTCACTGTACCCACCTCTTTGTCGTATGATGTTACAAGATCTTGTTTGTGTACTTAGCAGTGGACCACTATGCTATTGAGTTCCATCCTTAGCAGTCCAAATGTCATCCACACTTTGAGATACAGGCTCATCCTCAACGCTTTCCTCTTGTCGTATTCTCTTTCCTGCTCTATGACCATTTCTTGCTCGATGTCTGACTTTTCCTCAGCTGAAACATTCGCTGGTGGTACATAGTTTTCGTCATCAGATGCAACATATGATTCTTCCTCATATTCTAAATAAGATTCTTCAAATACTGAATGTGTATCAAAGGTCTACTTATGTTGTGATAAGAACGCAAATATTTAGCATCTTTTTGCAGGTGCCCGTTGTGGAATCAAAACAAAATATCTAAGTAGTATTAAAATAAGCAAAATATCACAAAACATGACTTAAACAATGTGTAGATATTAAATATTATCCTGCCTGTTACGTTGTAAAATTATGCCACCTGACGAGGGTTAAGCTGTTTATTTTAAAATACTGGGTGTAAATTAATGAAGTGTGGTACACTCCCCTTTTTTTCTTTAGTTTCGATATTAGATAAATGAAATTTTAGACATATTATATGTGCAAAGAACCAGGCTTTTTAAGCACATCGACACAATTGTTTCACTGCCGGTTTCGCCGGAAATGACCCCAACTTTGTTATCTTAAAAGGAACACCCTAAAGATTTTTACATTTTTGGAAAGACAAAGGAGGATTCGAAAAGAAAAAGAGAACAGGACATAAAAAACATATCTAAAGGGAGTAAAAAGCGTAAAAAGATAAACAGGACCCCTCAAAAAAAAAAAGGAGAAAGAATATCAAACGGATTCGCTTACGAACACGATTAAGGAAATAATGAGAGATATAAAAGAAATAAAACATGATCAGAGGTCATATCAAGAAGAACTGAAGGAATTAAAACAGGAAAATGAATCGCTAAAAAACGAAAACAAGATAATAAAAGAGAAGATAAAATCCGTAGAAGAAAGAGTTAGAATATTGGAAAAAGGTAGAACCAAAAACAATATCGTTGTGACAGGCATGGAGATAAAAACAGATAACAAAGCAGACCTTATACAGGAATTGGAACACTTTCTTGAAAGAGGAAGCGGTATAAAAGTTCAGATTAAAAACGCCATACTGGGGTTGGAATAAACTAAAACCAATATCCTTAACAGAACTATTAGCGTTTGCAGATGACGTGGTGCTATTAGCTAGAGGCGAAACAAACTTGCAATTTAACCTTCGAACGGGCGCGCAGTGATAAAATTTATACCTTTTTAAGATTTTTGGCGATAACTTTTTTTTCAGAGTTCCCGGCGCCGTCTAACCCAATGGTATTCCTAAAACAATGTTTTTGCTATATACAGGGTGGTGCTTTTTTCGATGCTCACCATTGCTATCTTGGAAACGGTTAGAGATACAAGGTCGGATAAATTAGAGAAAAGTTGCACATTTTTATGGCGATTAAGAATCTGAAAAGAAATCCTGGACATTCTGATTCGTTTTTGATTTGTTATAAAAAACTGAAAAATGTGATTTTAGAAGAATATTATTATCTTCTCTACCATTGATGCTATTTCATTTAAACTTGGTAACTTCATGTTTTTGACCGTCCCGTGTTTGATGACGTCAACAGAAATTTTCTAAACCTTCTAGATTTCTAGTTGCGATAGTCAACTTTTTTATTTCTTATGGCCGCCATATTGAATTTTTACACCATCAGACAGACAAAAAAAATAGCTTTTCAGATTGGTAACCAACATACCTTTTTTCTTTCAAAAAACTTGTTTAAATTTGAAAATTTGTTAAAATAATCTATAAAATCGTGAATGTTTTGAAAAACAATTGAAACTATGATATAAATAAAAGTGACACAATATTTTATAAGTCTAATAAATAACGAAATGACAATAAATTTAAAACACCAGATAAATAATTATTTAAATTGTTTAAAGTGCGCACCGTTATGTATGATGTAGTGGTTAGTCCTCAAAATTCATTTCGTCCACTGCCTTTAGGATAGTTTGTCTCGAAATAGTCGAAAGCATTTTTTATTTTACGGCGAAGAAGTTCAATATTTTCCGTTAGGGTTGCATAAACAACATCAATGTAAAAGTAATCCATAGGCGTTAAACATGGCGATCGCGGAGGCCAATGAACAGGACCAAACGTACCAAGTCATGAATTTTGAAAGCGTGTACACCCTTTTACAATGCGGGCGTTGTGAGGACCAGCTCCTTCTTGCTGAAACTACTGATGATTTTGAATTGTTAATAATGGCAATTCGCCTAACATATCTTCTAAATATGTTTCCAACAATCTTAATTTCGTTATCATTAGACCAATAAAATGTTTTGTAGCTTTTATTTATATTATAATTTCAATTGTTTTTCAGAACATTCGCGATTTTATAAATTATTTATACAAATTTTCAAATTTCAACAAGTTTTTTGAAAGAAAAAAGGTATGTTGGTTACCAATCTGAAAAGCTAATTTTTTTGTCTGTCTGATGGTGCAAAAATCCAATATGGCGGCCATAAGAAATAAAAAATTTGACTATCGCAACTTGAAATCTAGAAGGCTTAGAAAATTTCTGTTGACGTCATCAAAGCCAGGACAGTCAAAAACATACAGTTACCAAGTTTAAATGAACAAGCGTCAATGGTAGGAAAGATAATAATATTTTTCTAAAATCACATTTTTCAGTTTTTTTGTAATAAATCAAAAACGAATCAAAAGATCCAGGATTTCTTTTCAGATTGTTAATCGCCATAAAAATGTGCAACTTTTCTCTAATTTAACCGACCTTGTATCTCTTACCGTTTCCAAGATAGCAATGGTGAGCATCGAAAAAAGCACCACCCTGTATACAGGGTGTGTAAAAACTGGCGGAAGGGCTACACGGGGCGATGTTCTTCGAAATCTATTTTTATTCCAAATTGCAGCTTTTTCATTTGCAATTATTAAATAATAACGCCTATTAAAGGACTAAATGTCAAAGCTTTGAGGACCTCTTGCAGACACAGCAAGCGTGGTACAACATTTTCGTATTAAGATTTTCGACTTAGAATTTTACGAAGAACATTGCTCCGTGTAGCCCTTCCGCCAATTTTTACACACCCTGTATAATAATAATAATAATAATAACAATAATATTAATAATAATAATTTATTAGTCTTTGAGAATACTTTTTGATTTTATTATTTTGTTATTATTCCTATGTTTATGAATTTATGTTATGTTACAATTTGAATTTGGAATATATTTTGGTTATTTTTGCAAATAAAACTACGTACCTATTACATAGACAACTGAAATTTTTATTTTTGCACAATCAAAAGAATATAAAATTAGGTACATAAAAAAATTAATTCCCTTATGACCTAAGTATGCCACAACTATTCAACAATAAATAATAAACAAAGATATGGCCCTCGGAACCGTCAAAATATATTAAATCAGCAAAATACATACAAATAACGCACGAGATAAAAAATATCCTGCGCGCCTGGTGATGTTATAATTTTAGTCGCGCCCGCTCGAAGGTTAATCAAGACTTATTGGCAGATACATTAGGTAGACATAATATGAACAATAATGAAACAAATACAAAGGATATGATTATAGCGAAAACTCATAAACCAGTTACAATTATGCTAGGCAAAAAAAAGATGGAGCATGTAGCCAATTTTAATTATTTAGCAACAATAATTGCAGAGAATGGTAAATTGGAGGAAGATGTGAATAATAAAATAGCGGTAGCGACGAAATTTTACTACACAATTAATAAACGTTTGATAAGTAAGGACATATCAAAAGAAACGAAGACGCCAGTTTTTAATGCAGTGTATGTGCCCACTCTCACGTACCGTTCAGAAACTTGGACATTAACTCAAAAACAAAAACAAATAATGCAGGCACAGAAAATGAGATTTCTGAGAAGAATAGAGGGATGTAGACTGATCGATTAAATCAGTAACGAAAAATTTCAAAATAACCTGGGAGCAACAGATTTTAGAAAAAAGATGGAGGCGAATCAATTAAGATGGTTTGGACATTTACTACTCATCCCAGAAAGTAGATAAGTGAAAATAGTATGGAGGGAAAAAAAATAGAGGAAGACCAAGAATACAATGGGAAAAAGAAGTGAGGCAGATACTAGAATAAAGATGAGTCAGCTGGAGAGATGTACCACAGTTAGTTAATGATAGGCAGGAGTGGATAAACATAACAGAAATAGAAAAGCATACCTCGACACCGAAATGTACAAGAGGAACCGATTAAGAAGAAGATGATGAAATACCTTACGCTCCTTGGTTTGTCAGAAATGCTGACCTTCATTGAGACCTAGGCATTTTAACCATTGAAGAAAAAATAAAAGTTTTGCAAAGAAACATGAAAATAGGCTTCAACTATGAGAAAATGTACAAGCTCTCCAGCTGCTAGACAACCAGAACCTATGTAGAAGACTGAAGAGAACCAAGCCGTTTGAACTTGCCTAGTGGTTTGTGTAAAAGCAGAGCATTGTGCAGGTGTTAGTTTTACATATTTCCTTAACACGTTAAGCGCCAACATGTTAAAAAAAAATAGGTTTTTCTGGCCACCAATTGTAATGTAGTGTTGTATCCAATGTTGCGTTGTATCCAAATGGATACAGGTGGCGCATCGAGCCAAAATGATTTGTATATATTAGGTAGGAGCAAAAGTATTTTCGTTTTTTTTTCTAGTCATCTTGGATACTAAACAATTGATAAAAGTTTGACAAGTTATATGTCAAATTAAAAAGCGCATCTTCTAGTTTAGTTTTTGTGTCAGTTAGTTTAAATGCTTGTGGTTAAAAGTTCTTTAAATGTCTGAAACAAATGTTGAAGTTCTTGCAATTTTACGTCACTACTGGAAATTGGGGCGAAGCGCCGCTGATGCCGCACGAACTATACGTGATGTGGAAGGTCAGGATACTATCTCAAATCGTACTGCACAAAATTGGTATATAAAATTCAAAAACGGCGATACCAGCCTTCAAAAACAAGCTCGTTCTGGGCGGCCCTCCATGGTAGACCAGGGGGCCCTACTTCAAGCCGTCGAGGAATCGCCAGCAACAACTACTACAAATTTATCGCACGAACTTGAGCCTTCGCGATGGACTATAGGTCGCCACCTACATAAGCTAGGTAAATCCAAAAAACGCTGTAGAGAAATACCCCATGATTTGTCACCAGAGCAAGCAGAACGTCGGGTCAGTGTATGTAGAGAACTAAGCAACCCTCAAGACCATCGGTTCTTTCGCCGGATTGTGACCTGCGACGAAAAGTGGATCTACCTTCGTAATCCCAGTAGATCAAACCAGTGGTTAAGTAGAGGCCAACGTGGAGAACCTGTGGTAAAGCGCGGAAGATTCGAAACCAAGGTTATGCTTTGCGTCTGGTGGAATTACGAAGGTGTGGTTCACTTTGAGTTGGTTCCTGATGGTCGAGCGATCAACGCGGAACTCCACTGCGAGCAGCTTGATCAAGTGTACGCATCCTTACAACGAAAATACCCTTCTTTGGTCAACCGACGACGAGTGCTGTTACAGCAAGACAACGCTAGACCGCATACGGCCCAAATGACCCTCCGGAAACTGGAGGATCTTGATGGAATAGAAGTGCTACCACACCCTGCATACAGTCCCGACCTAGCACCATCGGATTACCACATGTTCCGGTCAATGGCGCATTTCCTGACTGGGCGGGACTTTGCTAATGTTCAGGAAGTAGAAGAAGGGTGTCGCGAGTTCTTCGACTCTAAGTCCCAAGAATGGTACCGGAGGGGAATTGAAAACCTTGCAAAAAAATGGATTAAGACCATTCAATACAATGGACTATATTTTGATTTTTGATTTAATTTAGTTTGTTAAGAATATTAAAAATAAATATCATGTTAAAAAACGAAAATACTTTTGCTCCTACCTAATATATGGATACAAATGGCGCTTAACGTGTTAAGGATAACAATGACAACTAAAAGACGTCGCTGGACTGATCTTAGCAAAGTAACCTAGATTTAAAATTTAGCAGATTTAAGAGATAGTGAAAAGGGTTGATAATCCACTTCTCAAATGACTTTAAAACAGAGGTTTTATCAGCAAAGAAATAAATGAATAGTTGTCTTCTACGGTAAGAAAAACATAATTTCAACTATTTTAATCTAGCAGGCCCCGCTGCAAACTGTAAAATTCATGGGCTTTTTAATAAATCCAGATCATTTTTAACTGCTGGCTTTAAAGTTTGCCTTCATCTTCAAAAATAATAACTTAATCATCATATTTTTCTGAAACACTCGTATAAATTCACAACGAAAAACATTTGAACGCTATCCATTACAGAGACACAAGTTACCCACGGCATTAAACTGACGTGTGTCACCGATTTTCCCATCACTTTTCTGTAATCACCTTTCAAACGAATTAAACTCCTGTAGGATTTTACCGCTTGAATATCAATTTAAACGATTTGTCACTGAAAGATCCAGGCGGCTTATCTTTTCAAACAAAATTGCTAGCGCTGTCAGGGAACAGAACCTCGTTTCCATTGCCTTCGTAATCACAAACAAAAGAATAATCCCGGAGACTGCTATTAAAGCTCATGTTTTTTAAAAAATGTTATTTTATTGCAACGTTTTCGTGCTATTAAACATGCTAAGACGAATTTTAGATACTAAAAACGCTACATGCTCGTGAGAGATTGTTAAAAGAGATAGTTGGTTTTAGAAAAGTGGGTTTTGTTATCTGCATTATAGTTATGAAAGATTACATGCTTCAGAAGACACTGCACTTAAGTTTCCTTGAATAAGAACAGCAAAAATCGTAAAAGTTTCATTTATGTCTGCTGACAGCAAATGTAATTATTTCGAGGTAAGGTTTAGGCGTAAAAAATGCAAATTGTACGATCAAAAAAGCACTAAGCACAACAGGGTACAGCCTTTATTTTTTTCGGATGTGGCGCGATTTTCTATAACTATTTAGAACAATGTTAATACAGGTTGATCTACTACTGTACTACAACTGGCCGCCATTTCTCAAACATTGTTATGTTATATTTTGTGGTGATTTTCAATACTGGATACGTCTTCCATTGCATGTTTGTAAAACTGAGCTTTATTTAACCCTCGTCAGGCGGCATAATTTTACAACGTAACAGGCGGTAAAGGTACAATTGTACCCATATATTTTGTATGAAAATTCTTAGTAAATAAATATTCTTTATACGGCAAATGGATAATATTTAATATCTACACATTGTTTAAGTAATGTTTTGTGATATTTTGCTTATTTCAACATTACTTAGATATTTTGTTTTGATTCTATAACGGACACCTGCAAAAAGATGCTGAATATTTGCGTTCTTATCACAACATAAGTAGACCTTTGATACACATTCAGTATCTGAAGAATCTGATTCTGAATATGTGGAAGAATCATATGTTGCATCTGATGACGAAAACTATGTACCACCAGCAGATGTATTAGCTGAGGAAAAGTCAGACATCGAGCAAGAAATGATCATAGAGCAGGAAAAAGAATACGACAAGGAGAAAGCGTTGAGGATGAGCCTGTATCTCAAAGTGTGGATGACATTTGGACTGCTAAGGATGGAACTCAATAGCATAATGATCCACTGCTAAGTACACAAACAAGATCTCGTAACATCATACGACAAAGAGGTGGGTACAGTGAGAAAAAAACAAGATATTTATGTCAAGCAACATGCCAAAAAAGGCCTGTAAATTTGACCAATTTTGCCTAAAATCGTAATGCAACAATCTGTTCATATGTGACAAAGAAGAATAAATCAATCGTGCTTTTGTCATCCATGTAAATGAGAGGAGAAGTCGATTGGACACAAGCACCCAAGCCAGAATTGATAAACTATTACAACAATTCCAAAGGCGGAGTTGATGTTATGGACAAAATGTTAGGCGAATACACTGTGAAACGAAGAACATTGCGTTGGCCTCTAGCATTGTTCTATAACATGTTTGACGTCACTGGGTTAGCATCCTGCATCATCTACAGAGAACACAACCCACGGCTCAGGGCCAACGATCAACGAAGAAAGTTCCTGAAAGATTTGGCCAATCAGTTATGTGCTTGCAATCGAAGCTCGTGGTACAAACCGGATGTCGTTGAGAAACCATTTTCTTCGATGTGCAGTAGAAATGGTGCTTGGACGACGGCAGCAGAGGCAGCAGGTCCTCAAGTACCTCATGGTAGTCGCGGATCCTCACCTCTCGGTTGCAGTTGTTATGTCTGCCAAGAACAGAATCGGATACAACGTAAGACTAGGAAGTCCTGCGTAGTTTGCGCGAAACCTGTTTGCGATGAACACTTAGTAACAAAGATGGGCGTAGCACTACTTGTGAAGAAAATGAATATAGTATTTAAAAAAATATATTTCCCCCATAATTTCATACAAAATACATGAAGGTACAATTTTACCTATGCCGCCTGTTATGGATGGAAAAACAACTTGACCCCTTATCTCGGAAGAGGGGAAATATGTTTCTGAAATTTAGCTCATCTTATAATCTAGATCAAAAATGTAGAGATGTCACAAAATGTTAGCCTTCTACGGTTTCCAGAAAAAAAGTTATTGCAATTTAAAAACTAAAAAGTTACAATTATACCTATGCCACCTGACAAGGGTTAAATAATATATCGGGTGGCCAGATTAGAGCGATATAACGTTAAATCTAAATTATTTTTACACCGAATGAAAAATACCAGATATTTTTTTATAAATACTTTATTTATGCTTGGCAATTATGTATAGAACATAACATCTGACAAATGTCCACTTCTCGCTGCATAACAAATTCAAGCTCTTTCCATCATATTTTCGCATACTTCCGGCGGTATTCTACTGGAATATTCTGCTTTAAGTGTTCAAAATTCATCTGTCTGTTAGCATAGACACGTCCCTTTAGATAGCCCCACAGAAAAAAGTCAGGAGGTGTCAAATCTGGTGTACATGTGGGCCAATCAGTGTCACCGTTTCTTAAGATTAATTGACCTAGAAACATCCTTCTCAATGCTGTATGCTGTATGACTTGTGACTCGGTCTTGTTGAAACCACATGTTTTCCAGGCCCAATTGATTCACTTGATGAAACAAAAAATGGTTGATCATCTCACGGTAGCGATCGCCTGTCACTGTCACAGCAGCACCTGTGGCGGCTTCAACAAAGTAGGGCCCAATTACCCCTCCTGGCCAGATTCACACCAAACTGTCACACGACGAGAATGCAGTGGTCGTTCGTGTATTAACGAAGGTTGCTCCTCACGCCAATATCGAAAATTTTGTTTGTTAACAAATCCACTGAGGTCAAAATGGGTCCGTCACTCATAATGAAATTTTGATAAAAATCTGGGTTGCCTTCCAATCTGTTTAGGACCTAATTTCTGAAATTACAATGGCTTTCATGGTCCTGAGGTTCAAGTTTTTGAGTTGACTGGATCCTATAGAGGAGAAGACCCAGATCTTTATTCGGAATATTCTGTGGAGAGGTCCTCTTAATTCCTAGTTGTTGAGAACGCCGCCTGGTAGACAATGCCGGATCTTCGGCTACACTTTCACGGACACTTCCAATATTCTTAGGAGCAATTTAAATCGTCAATTTTTTTACTGGATAATCCTTTCAAAAACGGAAAGTTAATCACTGAACAGTACTCTATTTTTTACAAAATCTAATTTTTTTATTTTTTCATATTTATTTCAGAAGAAAGAAATATAGGAAGGTCGCCGGGATTGGACCGGTTCCTCAATTGGACCACGTCAATTTTGGCAGTTTATTGAGTAGAATTCTACCGATAAACGTCAATAAATTGCCAAAATTGACGTGGTCGGTCCAATTGAGGAACCGGTCCAATCCCGGCGACCTTCCCCTATTTACACTCTCCAATTAGCGGACGACCAACTGCTTATAGCCCAAGACAAGGATGATCTCCAGCACATGACAAGGAAAATTAAAGAAGAATACGAAAAAATGGGACTTTCAATGAATATGGAGAAAACTAAATACCTTTGTATTTGGTGAGAATCCGATGACCTAGAAGTCGAAAAAGGAGAGAAAACATCTAATAGAATGGCTACCAACTCCTGGGTGTAAAAATTCAAGATGATGGAAAGGATGAAAAAGAAATTCGACAACGAATAGGACAAGAGAGAAGAGGCATCAACAGCCTAAATGAAATGTGGTGGAGTAAAGAAATAACAAAGAAGAGAACCTACAACATATACAACACATTTATGAAAAGTATGTATGGAGCAGAAGCATGGAGATGGGCAGAAGCAGATAAAAGAAGGCTGGAAGCTCTGGAGATGGATGCCCTAAGAATATGGTGTAGAATGTCTAGGACTAGATAGAGTACCGAACCCAAAAAATTAAGAATTAATCGGACTGGGGGATACTATAATACAAGAGGCAGAAAGTTGACAACTAATTTGGTACGGACATGTAAGAAGGATGGCAGACCATCGACTGCCAAAAGTAACGCTTGATTGGATCCCTCTTTAAAGGAGAAAACGAGGCAGGCCCAGGAAGACGTGGAACGAGGGCATTGAGAGACCTGTGAGCGAAAAAAATCTGCAAAAGGACCTGTGGCAGGATAGGAAGGGGTGGAGGAACAGTCTGGGGATCGGGCAGCGCCGACAAACGCTATAGAACCGATTTAAATATATAATTTTTCATCGAACATAGCTTTTTAGAAAAATTAGACTATCAAAACCGCTAGACTTTCTGATATGAAACTTTGCCTTTATTCTATTCAAAGTCTGTACTTGCACCCATGATAAGACAATCGTTATTTATTGGAAAGACCAAGACCAACTGTTTATCAAGACCAACTTTTTATCAATACCCCCTACAATATTGAAAAGAAATATTATTTGCTCAGAAATCTATTTATTTTTAATGATTTACTGGTACAATTGAAAGCTTCTTGCATTTTTGCTAGTGTTCCAAAATTGCAGGCAGCTTCATTGGCGGCAAGTGCTCTTTTGTTTACTTATACAACGTTAAATCTTTTGTTTTATTTTGCGTTAAGTTCGATTAACAATTCTAGTATTAGAAACAAGAGGCATTGTCCCTGAAACTTCGAACCATAACGGAATCGATTAAACTCAACTTCGAAATCCCATTAAGTTTCCAGGTGTACCGACCATTATAGTAATTTATCAGACGACTATAGCAACCCCCAGGAGCTGCAGTATACACAGAAACACGGGCATTAAATGTTCAGGAGACGTTCATTTGTTTTTACTTTAAAGGGATTAAAAGTTTAATAACTAAGTGCACTTGTAGCAATTTTTATTAGCCTTTCTTTGCTATTACTTTGCTTAGACGTAAGAAGTGCAGAGGTACTAAAGCTTAAATGGACTGCTGGCAGTAATTGAAAATCGATGACTTGGTGACCTGCACCTGGAGCTAAGAAATGCAAAGTTTTATTAGGTTCTATTGCTAACTTAAATTAGGGATACATTTTTTAAAGTTTTGATGGAAACAACCTTAATAAATTGTGGTTGTGCAGTAATAATCGTCAAAGGGCATAATTTAAATTGAAACTTTAAGTAAGACATTTCTTTTATTATCAAAAAACCCTGAAACATCGATATTTGTTTGTTTGCACTCCAAAAAACATTTTTTTAGCGATTATACATTTGTATCGGTATTTTGTTAACAATGTATTTCGGTATCGGTATCAGTCTTTTGGTCTTTGTTTTATTTGGAGTAATTCAAATTCGAGTTTAAGCATGGGGATCTCTCTTATTATAATAGCTAGAGTATAGGTTTAAATTTGGCAAAGTTGCTAAATTTCGTGCTCAGTAATAATTCTGATAGAAATTGAAAATATCTTAAACGACATCCGAGAAAATTAGAAAAACCCGGAAAATACGATTTTTGAAGATCGTTAATAACGCCCTTGGAGTATAAAATATTTTAAATGTGTAAAAACATGCCGAAGCTACATTTTTAGCCAAATTGGATGGAGGTCACAAATTTTTTCTAGATCGATTCGTTTTTGTTTTATGACAACCAACTTTATTTTTTCTCATAAACGCAAGTTTTGCTATTTACATAATCAAATTGCATTAATTGTTCTGATTTTATTGATGTATCACACATGGTAGTTTACTTCTTTATTCACTGCAAAATTTAAAAAAAAAGTATTTAAAACAATAACCATTATAAATCAGGTAGGTCGGTCATTGTAGTTTATCTTGTTTCCATGACCAATCAACAAACTAAAAGAGTTGAAAGTCTATAACTCGTCACATTAATAAAAATTCGTAAAAATGAACTTCAATAACGAAGAAAAACGCGATATGCTGCTAATTTTTTATTCCGTGATAGGAATTCTATTTTGTCAAGTCTACGATATGCAGAAACATATCCAGAAAGAAGACAAGCCTAACACACACATTTTTGTACGTTGGACAAAAACTTGAGAAAATTTGTTGAACATGAAGAAAAATATGGCAGAAATGTTTCAGATGACAATAAAAACAACATTTTTATTACAAACAGATCCGGAAAAAACACTATTTTTTTACGTTAAACCAAAACTAAGGCCTCTACTCACCAACCAATTTGTCGGGACAACCGACCGACCATTCCGATACATTGTTTAATTTTAATGTGTAGTCTGTATCCCGACCAACCCGACAGTTGGACAAGTTGGAACGGTCGGGTGGCCAGACGATCCAACAAGCCAACCGCCCCACCACATTCCTCTAGATAAGGACTATTAAACCGAAAATTTAAGGCTATTTATAAATTTGTTATCCACAAAATGGCATCAGAGCCAAAATAATAAAAAAAAGTTAGACGTTTATGATGTGTTGGTTGGACTGGTCGGGAGGTGTGTAGACAACACCCAACACGGAGTTGCCGACGGTCGGCTCCGACAAGTTGGGTAATGAGTAGAGGCCTTTAGTAAATTTGTATGAAGCATGTGATAATAAACCTATAACAAAATTCGCAGCATATGGGTTTTTTCGTTATTAAAGTTCATTTTTACAAATTTATTAATGTGGTATATCTGTTACAACTAAATCTATGAGACTTTCATAGGCGTTTAACATAGGGAAAACCGTTTTTACAAGGGCCTCGTTTTTCGCGTTTTTCTCCGGAACCGTTCATGATTTTTTCAAAAACATTGCACCATTTCACTTGCAAGGGATGCACGCATTGGTAAATAGAAGAATTTCGATTTTATCTCTAATGGTTTTATGGCCAACGCGATAGCAAAAATTACCTTTTTTTATTCAAATTTTCAGTTTTTTCCATATTTTTCCGAAGGAAATGGCCAGTGGCTCTGCAAAAGATTTAGTTTTAATGTTCTGGATGCAACTAACACAGCGTTGATCAGATTCTAGCGACAACATATCATGACCCTCTCTTGTAAGCAAACTTATCACAAAAAAGAACTGATGATAAAGGATATGATTACAATAAAAAAATATAAGTTAAAAGGAAATAAGGGGCAGTAAAATACACGTATCATTGACAAACTATTTACCATGTGTGATACATCAATGGATTTAGAAAAATAAATGCTATTTGATAATGTAAATAGCAAAACTTGCGCCCATAAGCAAAAACAAAGTTGGTTGTCATAAAACAAAAACGAAATGATCTAAGAAAAAATTGTGACTACCATCCGATTCGGCTTAAAAAGTTGCTTCGGCAATGTTTTTACACATTTGAAATATTTCATACTCCAAAGGAGTTATAGACGATTTTCAAAAATCGTATTTTCCAGTTTTTCCTAATTTTCTCGGACACCGTTTGAGATATTTCCAATTTCTCTTTGGATTATTAATGAGCACCTAATTTAGCAACTTTGCCAAATTTAAACCAATACTCTAGCTATTATAATAAGCGAGAACCCCATGCTTAAACTCGAATTTCAAACACCCTGTATACATAATCTATTTATTTTATTTTCTTCCACCAAGCTAACTAATAATTGTTTTTCCTCCATGGTATAATTTTTTTTTTCGCCATTTCAACACAAAATAAAATAATATACACCGAACTGTAACTTTATATGTGACTAACGGATCTAGGATAATTCCCCGACAACAATTTACCGACGGAAGATTCCCCGACAACAATTCGTCGACAAACAATTCACCGACTGGAAAATTCCCCGACAGTAAAATTTCCCGACAAACAATTTATCGAATGGAAAATTCCCCGACAAATACGAAATAATAAGCATTTCTTTTTCTCTTGCATCTGCAATATGATTATGCTCTCCTTTTGTTTTAAGAACAGAATCTCCAAGAGTTGTAACTCGCGCGTTGCACTTTATTTTAGAGTAATAATCACATTTCCAGTAAATTTTTTCGTTCTGTTTGTCTTTTTGGTATAAATAACCATCAAACAACAACTTTTGCTTGCCCTTTTCACTTAACACAAATTCTACAGCCATGTTACGATGATAGAATCGAAATGTTATTTTAGAATGGGGAAGCAAGTATTTATAGTTGTGAGGACTATTAAACTGTTATAATAATCCCTTCTTAAATTAATCCTACATTCGTATGAAGAAAAATAAGTTAATTGTACTTTCAGGTAGGTAATGCTATACCGTTACCGTTAGTCCAAAATTATTCTGAATTATCATCAAGTAAACACTTTCAAGGAGGTAATAGGTACTATTACGTTAATCCAACGTTATTCTAAATTATAAACCATTAACTCTTGATAACTTTTATGTTGCTCGACCAAGATTAATTATGATAGGAACATTATTTTTCAGATTGTCGGGGAATTTTCCATTCGGTAAAATGTTTGTCGGGAAATTTTACTGTCGGGGAATTTTCCAGTCGGTGAATTGTTTGTCGACGAATTGTTGTCAGGGAATCTTCCGTCGGTAAATTGTTGTCGGGGAATTTTCCGGTTACGGTGACTAACAGCTGATAGCAACAACAAGATGTCACAGGGAGCCGTTTTAACAGCTGTGATGTAAATGGCCAATGAAAATAAGCCATTTCAATCTGCCGCTAAAATGTGCCGACTTCTTGCAACGTTGCCAAACCGAGTTCTAACTTAGCTGAGATGTCTAACAGATTCCGGAATATGTTTTCTATGCAACGCATTGGTATCTCGAGACGATCTTAATTATAAGTCGGGCTTATATAAGTTCGATCTTGAGATGTGTCGGAGAAACCGGGCATTAATGCTCAGACCATAGAAATAACAAAAGTCTTAACAGGCTTAAACATAAGGAACTGGATTTTATTACTTAGAAAGTTAAAATTGAATACCCTTAGCTGCACATCTAACGTGTTAATCAGATAAAAACTTTCGCTTGTTTTAATTCCCCCTAAAATATTCTGTCCCATTCTGGAGTGAAACTAATTTACAATTCGCTGCAAGCGCCGCTCACTGTTGACTGTGCAAATTATTTTAAACGTCCCATAAAAATCACGGAGGGTCCTAAAGTCTGCTAAATTACTCGCCTAATTAAAGATGTTTACTTGGTTCATTTTTTCTTCTAGATTCGCACCCACACTGGAATAGCTGGCTCATCGGGATCAATCTTGATAATTCTGCATCGTTGATTAGGATTATTTGGTGAAGTTATGCAAGTTTTAAGGGAATGGCGTGCAATGTTTTTACGGTAAAAGAGATTTCGTTGAAGAGTAAAATATATGAAGCACTACTTGTGCTGAGAACTGCTACTATGCAGTAAAACTTTTCACATTTGCTTTATATTCATGATATAGTCAAAAATGGAACAGGTATATTTCTTACTCTCAAAAATAAAAAGTAAATGGCATATGGGACTAAAAGGAATCACATTATATCGACTGCAATAAAATGAGAGTAATTTTTTTCCTTCTTTCAAAAAAACTACTAACCAACAAAGTAAAAATCTTTAATTACTTAGATGTAACGTAAAATGTATACCAAGTGCCCACTTGCAAGCTCAAACAAAGAAGTTTAACATTTTTTTGTAAGTTTTCGTGGTTACAGGAAACGTAATGACTTTTCAAAGTTTTTAAATTTTTGAAAGTACCTATTTTCGATGCTCATACAGGGTGTCTCGGTTATTATCAGAGATAGAAAAAACAACTAAGTACGTAGTCTCGAGTTCTTTTTTCGAGAGAAATTCATTGTCGTAAACAGATTTTTGATATTTTTTTTAATTGTCGAAATATGGCCAAAAACCGATTTTTGGCACTTTTCAAACATGTTAAATATCTCGCTTAACCTTCTTCCCCACGGTTAGATTTTTGTACGTTGCTCTATGACGAGGTACCTGTGTACTAAGAAACTGCGAATATGTCATTTTATTATGCTGTATACATAACTTTTAGGTTAGTTTCTGTGAATTAAGTTCAACAAAGTGGTGAAATATGGCTGTGCCCCATAGGGACGTTTCCAGAAGTGAATTTCAAAGGTAAGTTTACAATTTCAAAAATAACCTAAAATCAATATTATGTATTATTTATTATATACTCCTACTATATATTGTATTTTGACTGTATTTAAGGAATTGTAATATATAATATAAAATCGTTTACTAAACCAAGATTTTTAGAATGACTTATGAACAACAAGTTGCTTATATGGAAAAATTTATAGAGGACAGTGATACAGAAGAACCTTTTGAAGGTGATGCATCAGAGGATGAATGGCTGCCCTTGAATGCCACAGGTTCACAAGAAGACTCAGATGTTGAAGATGTTTACGCTGACAAACAAAATAAGCTAGAAGTAGAAGAAAGCAGTGAAGAGGAAGATAGTGACCAAGAAGCGGAAGCACAAAGTGAAACAGAATTTTTGTGTAAAGACGGTACACAATGGACGTCGACGCCCTCTAAAATGACAACTCAAACTCTTAAACAAAATATTTTACGCCAAAAACCAGGCCCTGCAACAGCTACGAAAACTCTTTTTATCAAAGATACATTCCAACGGATATTTACTCCAGTAATGTGCAATAATATAATTCGTGAGACCAATCGAAAAGACAATCTTGTCTACCACAAATGGAACGTAGATAATCCTAATAAATCGCCGAAAACTTGGAAAGATTTGACAGAAGAAGAGTTTGATGGATATTTAGCTATATTGATAGCAACAGGAGTATATCACTCTAATACTGAGGGTGAGGACATTAAAGAACTTTGGAAAACAACAGTTTGGAACAAACCGATATGTGCAGAACATACTAAAACAATTATAAAATGTATTCCTTGCAGTGATTTGTAATAAAATGTTCCTTTTTAAAAGATTTTTTTAATTTTATAAATAAAACTTAGGTACCTTGCAATAATAGTGTTTTTTCATACTACCAATCAATCTTCTGTGGTTCTTATTCAAAAAGAACTATTTATGCACGTGGTACCCGGGTACCTCGTCATAGAGAATAGCAATAATCAATTTTAATTTTTTTTTTCTACAAATTTATTTAAAAATTATAATGTTTAATTGCGATAATATGTTTATCTTAACTAGTTTGAAGATGTCACAAAGGCTCAGAATTATATCAAAAGCCGGATACTGAATATTTTACGAATGAATATGAAAAAAGTACCCGGGTACCACGTCATGGGGAAGAAGGTTAAATGAAAAGATAGAGAAAACCTTTAAAGACATTTTTCATATGGTTTTTCTCTATTTTTTTATTTAAGGGAGATATTCAACATTTTTTATATATTTTTTAATACTCGATTTATAGCCAAGTGCCAACACCATTCTTGAACTATTTCAAAAATGTTAAATGTCTCGCTTAAACAGAAAGATAAAAAAAAACTTTAGAGACATTTTTTGCATGGCTTTTTGTCCTTAATAACAGCGATGTTCAATTTTTTTTTCTCATACGAATATTGACATATTACACCTAACTTTCTTATTTTAAATGAAAACCATAGTTGACTTTGACATAAATTAAAAGCTTATTTTTTGCGCTTTTCAACAATATAAAATTGGCTTATGGTTGCCATTTAAAATAAGAGAGAGGTGTAATAGCAACCATAGACATATAACAAATTTTTGAAAATAAGAAAGTTAAGTGTAATACAGGGTGTCCCAATTATACACCGCCAAAAAGTAGGTGCATATTCCTGAGTGAAAATGATGACCATTTGTCAAATATTTTGTTATGCGAAAATGCTTCCTTTCAAAGTAAGAGACCTCCAAAGAGATAAGCTTTGAACACATTTTTTGCATGGGTTTTTTGTCAATATACAGGGTGTGTATAAATTGGCGGAAGCCCTACACGTGAAGATGTTCTTCGTAAAATTCTAAACCGAAAATCTTGGTAGAAATGCACGCAAATAATTTCGTGACGAACAACGCACGCTATCCATCGTGCTGTCGGTTTTTAGCCAACTTCAAAGAGATTTGCGCCACACAGTCTTGTCAATGTGGACTTGATTTTGAGTGCATTGTTCTGCATAAACAAACGTGCACAAATGGATTCGGCCGTTCAACGCACAAGATAACCATTTACGTGGTAAAATACTTAACCAGATTTAAATTTGCGCCGCAAATGTTTGTGTTGAATTTGAAATACAAAATACAACATAATTTTTTATTGATGTGGATCCAGCTTTAGAATTTGTTTGTACTTGCTTGTATGGTATCGACACTTATTTTTTTATTTTATAAAGAAATTAGTTATTCGCTTTTTTTAGCCAAAATCATTTTACGGAACCAATACTATCGAAGCCAACTATATATTCAAACCTACATTGGATTCAATAAAACAGTCCGTCACGCCTATTTGTCTGTATGTAAAAAGGTCGCTGTCGATATTCTCGCGACATAAATCCCCGCAGAGAAGTGCTGGAAATAGCCTCTTACCTTCAATAACTTCCTTGGTGCCTTTACGAATAGATATCGGATGGCCGTCTTCCCTTTTCCAGGCGATGCGCGGCGGTGGATGTCCGGTCGCCTTACACCACATCGTCACATTTTCTCCCTCTAATACCGCTAAATCGCCACTCGTATCGTCGTAGACGATGTCAGGCGGAACTGAAACAAATTTATTTGATCTGTAAGTTGTTGGATGCAGCTGAGACGAAAATCGATTACATACATGCAAAATACTTTATAGAGCAATGACACCTGTCGTGAACAAGCTGAACATGTACCCAATTTTGACACTTGAGATTTCAAACTGCGAAAATAAGATATTATTTAATAATTAATTAAAATTATTTTCATTAAACAGATCATTTATGCCAATATTATGGTGGTCCTTATATTTGAACTTTATATATTTTTATGTAGGACCCTCTCAATTTGTTCCTTTGTATAAATAATTACTTCCTGTAAAATTTTAGACCAATTGGTAAATATTAACGGGGCTCAAAATCCGTAATAATTGTAAAAAAGTTTAATTTCGTAATATGTGAATTTCCTTACAATGTTTGATATAAATATCAGGGATGGAAAACGTAACGTAACGATACCCGATAACGTTATAATAACGATTCAACTATAATTTTTTATACAATAACGTAACGATATTTTTATAACGTTATATAACGTTATAATAACCGATAACGTTTCGTTAAAAGTTATTTTGTATGGTTATTCTCTATAAATTAAATTTTTATATGGCGATCTTTTTATTTTCAGAAGATATAATATTTTGTTTGTATTTTAGAAATTAAAATGAAAATAAAATATCTCAACCTCAACGTAATTTTGTAGGTACTATTTTTTAAATTTATATTTACAGATCCCAAAAATAATTTCAGTGTTACAATTAAAAATTATTTTTATACAGCAATGTTTCTTAAATAATGTGAAAAAATTCGGGAGGTGATACTTAATCGAAAATTAAGAGGGGTCTCTCATATTTTTTTTCTTAGGGTCTCCTTTCGGAGTTACACCCCCCTAAAAGGGATCGGTAAAATTGGATTTTTATTTTATTTCCCAAATTTGGATAAATGTGGGAGATTTATACTTATAAAAAGGTTTGCCATAGTAATATTTTTAATCATCTCCCACCTTCACAGGGGGCTGAAAAGTGCGACCCCTGTTGTTTTTTTTTATCAGAACTTTTTGGTGGGTTGAAATCTAACAATTTTAAATTTTCTTTAAAAACTTGATTTATTTAGAAGTTTTTTTTTATTGTTTAACTGTTCTCGTTAAACCTACAGTTTTTGAGTAAAAAATTAAATAGGTAAACATGAACCATCAAATATTCCAATATAAAACGATATTGGATAAAAGTGACGGGTGTAAAAGGCTGTATTACATTACACAATTTCTTGTACAATTTCTTGTTCAAGAAATTTTATACTAGATTGTACAGCTGTTGCCAAGTTACAACACGTCTTATGTCGTAAATTGTGTTGTAACTTGGCAACAGCTGTACAATCTAGTATAAATTTTTTTGAACAAGAAATTGTATAGTGTAATACAGCTATAATTCATTTTGACGCTTACGCGGCGACAACGCTAAAACGCCCGTCAATTCTACTCAATATGAACATAAACATCATATTCACTCATTTAATTTTTTACTCAAAACTGTAAGATTTACGAGAAAAACTAAAGAATAAAAAAAAGTTCTAAAAAAATCAGAGTAAAAAAAAAAAATTTGCAAAATTTCAACTCACCAAAAAGTTCTGATTTAAAAATCAACAGGGGTCGCACTTATCAGCCCCCTATGAAGGTGGAAGATGATTGAAAATAATACTATGGGAAACCTTTTAATAAGTATAAAACATCTACCAAATATCATTCTCCTACATTTATCTAAATTTGAGAAATAAAATAAGAACCTAACTTTACCGCTCCCCTTTAGTGGGGTGTAACTCCGAAAGGAGACGTCTAAGAAAAAATTGTTATATAAAAGACCCCACTTTATTTTCAATAAGGAATCACCTTCCGAATTTTTTCGCATTATTTAAGAAACACCCTGTATATTATAATTTATGTAACGTTATATAACGTTATATAACATAACAATTCATTTTTTTAACGTTATTTATAACGTTATGTAACGAAAACAAATAATAAATAACGTTATACAATAACGTAACGATTTAAAACGTTATTCCATCCCTGATAAATATAAACTCATTTCGATTGAAAAGACCACTTGGTTGAACTGATGGATACGTATCTTATTTATGGTTTTTCACCACATATGGCTGTGCTTTGTGAATTGTGCATTGTGCATAATAAAGTGATCGCGGTATATTAGCCGACTTGTGTACTGCACAACAACAGCAACCGTGAACGCTTAACCAGTAAAATTTAGAAAACAAGAATTGCTTTTCGTGATAACGTTGCTAGACATTATTATTTAAAATTTAAAAAGGTCACGAAAACCAATCTTTCTTGTCGATTTTATGGAAAATCAAATTACTGGTAGTAAGTTACCATCCCGACGAAACGTTTTGAGTGTACTATTTTGCAATATGGGTAAAGTGCTGCTCTAGTAATTGAAGAAACTTTAATATTTAGCAAAAAAGCTCGCATACCACCTCAAGGCGCTCGGACTGCATCAAAAAGTGTAAGAAGCTATATGAGGACTTACGTAACTTGGAGAAGCATAAAACGTGTCTAAGTGAATCTTGTAGACAAAAATTTGATGAACGAATAAGTAACGAACGGAGAAAAAATATAGCCCAAAAGATACTGCTGACCAAAGAAACAGACGAAGCGGAGGAAACCAAAAACAAACTACTCATCAAATTAGATGATTTAGAATACTTCCCTAAGAATGATCTTTCCTTGCTATTTGCTATTTACTAATAAATCAAAAAAATATATTTAAAAGGTTTGAAATTTCCTCAGACTTTCTACAACTAGATCCTATCCATTGAAAAGATCAAGAAAGTTTTTTATTCTTGAGGCTTTCGCGGCCCTTATCCATAATACATTCTTGGTTTCCGGGTTTGGAACCGCGTCTTCTATATTTAGAAGTAGTTGACGTTTCGACCATTGTGTCTTGGTCTTTTTCAAAACGACTAATTTGTGAGGGAAGTTGCTGGGTTTATATGTCCAGCTTGTGGAGGCGTGGCGTTCCGCTTGATGGATTTGTTCTGCCTCAGTGATTTTGTGATGACTGGTTTCCAGATGTTTGGGAGTTGTATGCCTGTGTCTCTGTTGTAGTTGTTTGGGTTCTTGATGATTTACAATGATTCTCAATATAATCTTGGCCAGAAATGGTTTGCGCGGGCCAGTAGTTTTGTTTCTCTGAAGAGGATGTTGTGTCCTGTACCCTGGGCGTGTTCTGCTACCGCTGATTTATCGACTTGTTTTCTTGTTGTTTGTCCTTCGTGTTCTTTAAGACGCGTTTGTATACTCCTGCCAGTCTGTCCTATGTATACTTTTCCACAGGAGCAAGGTATGCTATATATTCCCGCGTGGTGTAGTCCTGTCGTGTGTTCTTCTTAATTTATTCGAGAGCTTCAAAGGAGCGTTGAAAACGGTTTTGATTTTATGTTTTTGTAGAAGCTTTGATATTTTGTTAGTCACTCCGCTGATGTAGGGCAAGTAAGTCGTAGCAATGTATTCTTTCTTTTCTTTTCCTTCTTTTGGCCTGGCATGTTTTTGTATGGTACGAAGTATTTGTTTACGCTGGTAACCGTTTTCTTGCAGGGCTCTCGTGACCATGTTCAGTTCTTCTTTGAAGTTTTCTGGTGTGCATATCTCTTTAGCCCTATGTATTTTGTTGATCACCGATTGTTTTTGGGCCGGGTGGTGATGTGATGCAGCACTTAGATATCGGTTGGTATGGGTCGGTTTACGGTAAACGCTGTGGCTAAGTGTTCCGTTTGCTTCTCTTTTGACCAGTATGTCCAGAAAGGGTAACGCGCCATTCTTCTCTTCCTCCATCGTAAATTTTGTGTTTACACTTTATCTTTATAGCTTCATAGAGACATTAATTTGATAAATTTTATTTGTTTTGGGCGTAAATATCAAAATAAATACATTAAATCTTATATTATTAAAAAGAAGAAAAGTCATAGCTAGCTATGGGCTTTGGGCTCCATTAAAAAAAGTGCAAAGTTGTAATTTATTGAACAATATTAAGAATTTATTTATACAATATTCACAGTGCGTAAAAATCTACAACTTTTTACCCAAAAATATATTGTACCAGCAAGTATAACCGAGTTCTTAACGATTTAAAAAAATGCCCATTTTGATCTTTGTTTATTATCTAGCGTGCCATGGAACTTTTTAAAAACTTTAAAGCATCACTGAATTGGTCTCAGAAAGGGGAAAAATTTGTCTAATTTAAACTTCTTTGTAGCTCTTACCGTTAACGAGTTCCCAATAGTGACCCTGACCACCCTATATACACAAAACTGGTATTTTTAATTGATGCATAAGTTTTAGCAAAAAAAAAAATTTCTTAGATTTTGATGTCGATGGGGCACGGGTTAATGGTACCTGATCGATCTCAAACTTTGTAAGGGTTATTTTTTGATATATTGGAACAGAACTAGAGGGTCCTACTGTTCAAATTTAAAAAAATATTTTTGACCTATATAAATATGGGCCACCCTAGCCAATATGGTTATAACCAAAATTTCAGATTAACACCATTTTTCATTTTTCATGTATTTTTAATGCTCTGTCCCAATCAATCACCATGTATTTTTAATGCACGGTTCCAATCAATCACCCTGTATAGTGCATTGTGATATGATCTGAAAAACAAGGCCTTTAAAACTTCATACAGTGCTGATAATGAACTTTTAAATATGAATATTTATCTCTCTGTCTTATTTCAATATTGTTTTTGTAAGTGCATCTTTATATTCCCTTTCATAATCTTGCACCGTCTTAAGTCTTACCTATAAATTTTCAAAGCACTTGCAGTTAATGGCTTTTAAGCTCATATTTACCCATTTTATGCAAAAATTTCACTTAACCACAATATTAAACATGAACTAACGTCGCCAATAATGGAGTGCAAAATACATCAACTCGTACCGCGCAACATTATGTGTTAAATACACCGTTATACAACATAATAAATGGCGTGTGTGTAGACACATATTTTACACGAAAAAAAGTGAAAGATATTTCAAGATTTCGCGAGCATTTCCATACATTTATATGTGTCCATGGAGCGCAGTCTAAAATTTAGTAGAGCATTAAATCATAAAGGATTAAATCCGCACGAGTACGTTCTTTCAGGCTCGATTTATTTTAAAAAGTATAAGCAGTAGTTAGTTTTAGAGTAGAGGGGTCTCTATAGAATCGGGAAAAGTTCTAGAGACAGGTAGAAGGAAAGTTTGTTAAATCTTTTCGTGAACTAGAAATTTGCTACTGCCTCAGAGATAACGTTAAATATTTATTGAATTTTCTACAGGGAAGCGTTCAACCGTTAACGGAACACATTAAAACGAGGTGCGTGGATTTGTGTTTGGGGGCCAGATACGTGAAATAAATTTAGAGTTAAATGTTTGTCTTGTTTCAAAACAGTTAAAAACAGTTAAAACCGAAGGTAATATAATAATATAGAGTAAACAGACCAGTGTCGGACACTTTAAAATGATATTTTCTAGAAAAAAAAAAACTTTATGTACCACTTAAAAATTATTTAACCCTGCTGTACTGTTCGGGTATATATGACCCAAAATAAATTTTAATTGCTTATAATAAAATATCCAATGGATATTATTTTGAGTTTTTACGACTTTGTTACTTTATACTAAAGCACTATTATTTTGCATAAATGCATTTTTTATTTACATTTTTTTTTTCGAAGTTTTTATTAATGTATCGTTCGGGTCAATATGACCCGATGTGAAAATCTAATTGAATTTAAATAGCTATACAAACGTTTGTGTGTTTTACGAGGCTGTTTTACTGACGTTGATACAATTCGATTATAATGTGCTCAGACATTACAAGTTTCGACAAGTTTTGACTTGTTTATTAGCCCTAGCTATAAAATAAACGAACTCGCATATACGCCTTCAGTTTTAGTTGGGTAGTAAGTAAAGCGTTATAGTTTTACTGCAAATTATGGCAAATCGTAGACCTCTGACTGATGCTGAACTGCTTGAAGAATTGTCTAACACCGACGAAGATTTATCGGAATATGAAAATCACACTAGTGACGAAGGTGAAAGTAGTACTTCTGACAATGATATTGATATTCCTGCACTGCCTGTTGCTGCTATCATGTGCATTCAATCAATTCAATCAAAGAATTGTACCATAGAGTGGTTATTGGAACCTCCACAGCAACAAGGACGGTTATCTTCTGCAAATGTTATAAAAAATACTCCAGGTATTACGAGGTACGCTACTTCAAGAATAACAGATGTGAAAAGTGCATTTAAAACAATTTCAATTCAAACATTGAAAAAGAAATTATAAAAATGACAAACATTGAAGGTGAACGAGTTTTTAACCAAAAATGGAAAAGTTTAGATAGTGCCAATTTTCAAGCATACATTGGACTATTGTTACTAGCAGGAGTTTATAAATCGTACGGGGAATCGACTAAAAACTTGTGGAATAACGAAACTGGCCGTAACATTTTTCGTGCAACAATGTCTTTAGAAACATTTTGTACTATATCGCGTGTTATACGATTTGACAATAAATCCACCCATCAAGAAAGAAGAAGCAGAGATAAGCTTGCGGCGATAAGAGAAATATGGAAAAATGGGTGGAAGTGCTCCCAAAATTATATGACCCTGATGAAAATATAACTATAGACGAACAGTTAGTTGGATTTCGCGGCCGCTGTCTGAATAAAAATAGAGACCTTGTGTGACAGTAAAACGTCATACGTCCTAAAGTCTCAAATATATTATACCGGTAAAGAATTAGGAGCGCTACCAGAAAGAAACCAAGGTATGCGAGTAGTAAGTGATCTAACAACATAATTGAGAGGACATAATGTAACTTGCGATAATTATTTTACATCTTATAATCTAGGCCAATTTCTTCTCAAGAGAAAAATTACAATGCTTGGGACAATTAGAAAAAATAAGCCAGAACTTCCTTAAAATTTGTGTAATAAAGAGGTGCATAGTTCATCATTTTATTTTACAAAGGACACGACAATAGTCAACTACATTCCTAAAAAAAATAAAAACGTGATTCTAATGAGTACATTACATAATGATAGAGCAGTTAGTACCAGAGATGATAAAAAACCTGAAATGATATTAGAGTACAATGCAACTAAAGGAGCTGTAGACACCCTTGATCAGCTTGTAAATACTTACACGTGCAAACGTAAAACCAACCGCTGGCCGTTAATAATTTTTTATAATATACTCGATATCTCAGCTTATAATGCATTTGTTTTATGGACTGCCATAAATTCAGGATGGCACGAAAAAAAATTGACGAAACGAAGGTTATTTCTGGAGGAATTGGGAATGTCACTTATCAAATATAACTTAGTTAATAGGACACACATGTCAAGAACTGTAGAATCACGTAAAATAGTCGAAAACATGCCGAAAAGTACAAATCAAAACTCGGCCTCGGGATCTTCTGGAGCAACGGTTAGTGGTGTAAAACGCGCACGGTGTAAATTCTGTTTATCGAAAAATGATCATAAGACAAATATGTTGTGTTCTTACTCTAATAAATACATTTGCAAGGTACATGTCACTTATATTTACCCCAATTGCAAAAAAAATTTAAAATGTAACATTTTATAACATATATTTCAGACACTGAACTGTTATTTTTAATGAGCTTAAGTTTATTTATTGCATTTAAAATATGTTTAAATTTATTTCAGTCATTTACAATGTGTTTATGTTTATTTATTTAGTAATAAATCTGTTATAAAGCTATTTTTGTTATATTATTAGGTATCGGGTCATATGTACCCGAACGGTACAAGCGCGCAGCAAATACGAACGCCGAGTATTCTTCTGAATAATTTCTTTGTCTCAACCCGCAGTGTTTATAAGTATTATTTTGTTTTACCCGAATAAAACGCGCGCGCCGGCAATTTAGAAAATCTAATCCAGCTTTGTAGATGCGGCGCTTAATTCGCGAGCGCTATCAAGCAAAACGGAATTGAAATGTGACAATATAAGCGGGTCGGATGTCACGACTGAATTTGAATATCGCTCCGATGTTTACCTTTCATTCCGAAAAAGTGGAACTCATTTAAATCGGTAATTTTGGCTTATTGTAATATCGGATGCTGTAAGAGTTTCATCACCATCATGAAAGCTACGAGCACGAACTAAGTTTGCCCTTTATGTTTTCAAAACGGTGTTTCCTTTTATTTTTCTTTCTTTCATCAGTTTTTCACTTAAATTTTTTGTTTCTCGCTAGACGATCATTGCGGTCCTTTTGCTACAGACCCCATATTATTTTGAATGAATACCAAGGATTGTTCCCTAAATACTAAGACTGTTATGTTTTCTTGATTTTCTTGAATATATCGATCATAAATATACTTGTTTGGAATGTATTTATGATTCATAGTCTACATCAGCAAATTCTACTCTAGATTGTACCCATACTTAGGGGAATCACCGACTTGACGATAGATGAACAATTATTGGATTTAAGCGGGCGTTGTTCTTTTAGGCAATTTATTAAATCGAAACTATCTAAATATAGAAGTAAAATTTAGTGGATTTGCGATGCAGAGAATGCCTATCCTCTGAAGACAAATCTATAATGACAAAGAGCCTGGACAGCCACTCGATGTAAATCAGGACGATATACAATAAAAAGATCTGGCCAACAGCAACATATTATTTTAAATCCTTATGCTCAATCCTAAATGCAAAGCATCTATTGCAAATAGATACCTCAAGAAAGTTCTAGGCCTGCCGAAGAACGCATCTAATACTTCCACTTTTCACTTAGCAAACACAAACACGATGGGAGAAGAGATTATAGGGAAATATAAAGGCGTAACAACACAAGCTCAGGAAAAATACGGACGAATGGGAGAAGGAAAGAATATGAAGTTTGTAGTCGAAAGTTTCACGGATGGACTAGCTTTCAGTTCTCAAGTATGGCCAGGTGCTAACCAGAAACAAAGACACCTAACATGTGTCACTCTTCATGGGTATCACCATCTAATATGTAACAAACTACACTTCCATCATGCAGAGGAGGACTATACTTGCTGTCTGTGTAACCGCCCAGCAGATAGGTACCACCTAATAAAATGTGAGAAAAGAAGGAGCCGGTCAGCTCAATTTATTAAAGACTTATCCTTCTTCTTCTTTTTCTATCGTCTTTTGCCTTACGGCGTCGGCTTTTGAAGGTTCTCCACCCATCCTTTCCATACCTCCCTGACTGCCGTCAACGCCCTCATCTCATTAACAGTTCTCCCTCGTTGGCGAGCTAGTTGTTCAATTCTTTTTTCCATATTGGTTGTTGGTCCTCCTGTCCGCCTCTTCCCATACCTCCTTGATTCCGTTACACTTTTTGTCAATGCTTCCGTCGGCATCCTCTGTATGTGCCCATACCATTTTAGCTGTTTTTTTTTAATACTTTGGATTACTGATTTTTGCTTTAGGTTTTTCTGTATGCCTTAATTTCACACCTGTCTCTTTTAGTTTTTCCTGATATCTTTTTAAAAATTTCATTTCAGCTGCCGTTAGTCTCCTCTCGTGTTTAATTGTTAGGGACCATGTCTCGCTACCATACAACATAGTTGGTATTACAACCGTGGTGTAGATTCTGGTTTTTGTTTTTATATTAATTTATTTTTTCCCAAGCATTGTTTTATTTAATTGGTAGGATATTCTCAAGATTACTGCTTAGAATTTCCGTGTCTATTGTCCCGTCTTCGCTTATTTTAGTTCCTAGGTACTCCATTGTTGTGACTTGTTCCAGTACGTCGTCTCCGCACTTAATGTTTTGCTGCTCTTCTGCGTAATTTATTTATATTATTTTTGTTTCCCTGAAGACCGAAGACTGGGAGAAAAATGAAATTATACCACTATATAAAAAAGGAAGCAATGTGTTAATTATAGAGCTATTTGTCTAGCATTAACATTCTATAAAATGTACACAAAAATTTAAGGGGGAAACTAAGAAATACAGTGGAAAAGAAAATGGAAGCAGAATAAGCAGCTCTCATGAAAGGAAAACAAGCACAAGATCATATAAGTATAGTTAGAAAAATAATGGAAAGAGGAGAAGAACAAAGGATAAAATTATATCTAGCATTCGTGGATCTGAAAGCTGAATTGGACACAGTGCCAAGAGAGAAATTGTGGAACTGCCTGTAAGAACTAAAGATCGCGAAGAAACCTGACCTGGCAATAAAAAGTGTCTACCGAAAAGTTATAATAATAATAATACTTTATTACTCAACAGATGAGATCTACTTACAGAGTAAAAGATACATGTATACATATATAAAAGACATATTGTATCATTTAATACTAAACAAGACCAAATAAGTAATGTACACATATATATAACTAGTACAAATAAGTAAAATATTGTTAAAAGATATCACAGATTATTTGTTTTCCAATAAACATTGCCACATGGAGGCTTTAAAATATTTCTGATCAAGACCAAAGATGTCCACATTTGAACCTAGAGAATTATGAATACTACATATATTATACAGGGGTGACATTTTATATAAGTTAGTTTTGGGAATTTTGATGAAAAATGTAAAATTTTGACGTACTCGCATACTAGAATCTGGAACCTTAATTTTTACACTACTTTATAATTGAGAATCATCAATTGAATTATGCAAAAGTTTATGAAGATGCATATTTGTCCAATTAAATCTCTTCTCTTCTTAAGCGGGTACACATCATACATATTTAATAAATCAATGTACGATATGTATGTAGGGAAAACTTTTTGTTCCATAAAGTATTTTAATTTGAGATATTTAAATTGTACTCGCTCAATTGTCAATTGATATTTTTAATAAAACTTTTAACGAGTCGCTTACTATTTTACTTATATGTTTGATAAATGTTAAATGTGTATCGAATTGAATTCCTAAATCTCTTGTAAAAGTAATTTTATCAAGAGTGGTTTTATCCATAACATAATCAAAGGCAATTGGATGCTTTGTCTTATTGTAAGTCATAATTTTACACTTGTTAATATTAAAATTTAATTTATTTGCTAGAGACCAGTCTACAATACTATCAATATCTACTTGTAGAAGTAAGCAATCAGATCTATTCTCAATTAGCTGGTATAACTTTAGATCATCCGCATAAAGTAAAAATTTGCAGTGTTTTATTCTATTACATATATCATTAACAAACAATAAAAAAAGTAAGGGACCTAAATTGCTCCCTTGAGGAACACCAGACGAGGCTTTAAAGACAGGAGAAATAAAGTTATTACAAGATACAAACATAGTTCTATTTTCAAGGTAGCTACTAATAAATTTAATTAACGATTCATGAAAGCCTAATGTTTTTAATTTAATGATTAACAATTTATGATCAATACAGTCAAAAGCCTTTGAAAAATCTGTATACAAGACATCTACTTGAGTTCTGTTTTCAAGGGCTTCAGAGATATATTGCGTAAAGTTTATTAAATTTGTTGTTGTAGACCGCTTAAGCATGAAACCATGCTGATGAATTAAAATTGCGTTTTTTACTTGATAAACTATTCGTTTATATATAATTAATTCAAATATTTTAGCTGGCGCTGTGGAAGTACGAATAAAAGATAAATGTTCCAGGAAACTTGTATTACAAAGAGGAATTAAACAGGGAGATAGCCTAAGCCCCCTTCTATTCAATATATATATGGACAAAATATTGAAAATTTGCAAAAAAAACACACCGAAAGTAGCAGTCGGATACAAAGATCTAAGACTCACAGAGCCTACTATACGCAGATGATATAGAGTAATAGTGGAGGATAACAGAGAAAACATACAAAAGTCATTGAACCAGTGGAACGAAGCAATATAACAAATGGAAATCGAAATAAACACAGGAGAACAAAGACTTATCCAAATAAATAAAATACTTACTAAAATAGATACTCTATAATATTGTATTTAGGGAAAGGAATGTAATTATTGTTAGATAGGTTAAATATGTTTGTTATTATCTGCATCTACATACGTTGGGCGAAATAAAGATTTATATATAATTCCTTACGAGTAGTAAGGATTTTGCCAAATTAATTGCACTTGTATGAAAATTGAACAGCAAAATGTTCCGAAATGATTTTTAATGCACACTTTACAAACGTATTTGTCGAGTTAAACGACTTAGAAAATAATGATCTCTCGACTTTTACGAGATGCCTGGAGTAGATCGTGTAACTTCGCTGAATTAAGTCTATGGAATCAAAAAGTTTAAGCTTTTCACAGCGCGCTAAGTGGGTCACGCTAAACGCTCCAGAAATCGTTAGTGTCCTTAAAGCTTTTTAAAGAATTTTCAGTGTAATGCTAGAAGCACCTATAGAATAGTGTAATTGTATATAGGAACAACCTTAAGTCCAAATGAGTGTGCTCGAGAAAATTTACAGTGGAGCTTACAGCTTTAATATCTGGAAACATTTATCAGATCAAGCACCTTGCAGAACAACGAGTAGGCTTTTATTGGATCCTGCCCCTATTGAATTCACTTGAAACCCATTAACTTAATACACTTTAGATTTCGTACGCCTCTGTTCTCCGTTAATTATTTAAGAAATATACTTTATTTATTGGGTACAAGGTAGCAGGTATTCTTGAGAAACTCAACGGTGTTGGGTTTGTCCAAGAATCCAGGTCAAAAGAGAGTTTAGGGTTATACTCCTTGAAAAATATTTAAAGAGCTAAAATACTTGACAATAATCACGCTATCAGCGTCTGGCCCAGGAACTCTATAAGGCTCGTATAATACTCGCCAAAAAGCAGGTTATAAATTAGCATTCAAATGGAAAACAGGGGTTCGTGCGGACCCCAATCCTTTATTCATGTTGATAACTATTTTATTTTTTATATCTACAATAAGTGCCTTTAGGACATCTTTCGTTAGTGTTCATTATTTGCACTGCACTCAAAGTATACGAATCATTTATTAGGCTAACCGCTAACCTAAACACAACAGTTAGGTTACTGGACATTCGGGGCTCTTAAGAACCTCAATTTTTTTATATGCGAATTCAGGTACCTATTACTTGCATTTTCTGAATATATCGGTTATATATAATATAGTTGTTTGAAATGTATATATGATTCATAGTCTACATCGGCAAATTTCTACTCTAGATTGTGCCCATATTTAGGGGAATTGCCGACTTGACGATAGATGAACAACTGTTAGGTTTTAGAGGGCGTTGTTCCTTTAGACAATTTGTGAAATCGGAACCATCTAAATATGGAATTACAATTTGGTGGATTTGCGATGCACAGAATGCCTATCCTATGAAAGGACAAATCTATCTTGGAAAACAGCCTGAACAATTATGAGGGCAAAAGAGTTGTAAGTGACCTAATATCAAAAAATTCTGGAAGAAATGTCGTAACAATATTTTTTACAAGAATTCCACTAGCAAAATATTTACTTGAAAACAGAAAACTATAGTAGGAACAATGAGACAGAATTAGAAGTAAATATCTCCTGAAATGCTCCCAAACAAAAATCGAGAAATAAATTCTTGGTGGATGGTTTCTCTGATAAACTAACATTGGTGTCTCATCTACTGAAAAGAAAGAAGCAGTAATTCTACTTTTAACTATGCACAACCAACTACAAGTATTGGAGAAGCCAACAAACCAAAAATAATACATCATTATAAGAACATTTCTTATAGAATTAGGAACACAATTAGTCCATGTGTGTTTGAACCCAAGAAAGTGTTTTAGAACCTATTTTATACCTGCTGTACACTTGCGAAATTTCACAGACTCAAAACATCACAAGTGCAGCTTTTGCTGACGACACTGCCATCTTGGCAGTTGGTAATGATAACGAAGAAGCAGCTGTTAATCTTCAAGAAGCATAGAACAGAGTACCTGATTGAACTAAGATGTGGAGAGTAAAAATCAATGAGAGTAAATCAGCGAATGTTGTTTTTTTTCCTACTAGGAGAATGAACTACTTTCGGTATCAATAAAATTACTACTGTACAAACAAATCTTAGTCAATCTGGAGATGTGCAGCCAAAAGCAACATCGATAAGATCCAGGGCTTTCTAATTGAAATACTTCGAGGTTTTGAGGACCATATTATACAGGATGATTAATAAAAATAGCGAAACAATCCGAAGGTAATTCCTCAGTAAAAATTACATGGAGGCTTTTATAGAATTTTTTTCGTTGACGTCTCCTTTCGGAGTTACACCCCCCTAAAGGGGAGCAGTAAAATAAAGTTTTTATTTTATTTCTGGACGAGAATTAAAAGACTAAGAGGAAATAAAAAAAAAAATTAAAAGTAATAAAAAACAAACAGGGACAAGTACAAACAGACACAAAAGAAATACTAGAAACGTGGAGGGAACACTTCATAAGCAAATACCACATGATAATCCCAGAAGAAAACATAAACAGAGTAGAACAAGCAGACCACCAACAAGAAATTAAGAGGGAAGAAGTAAAAGACGCAATAGGAAAAGTCAAAATTGGAAAAGCAAGTGGAGAAGACAACATAGTACCAGAGATGATCAAATGGCTGGGAGAAAAAGGAATAGACTGGATATGGGCAATATGCAAAGAAGCATGGGAGAAACAAGAAATACCCAGGGACTGGGAAAACAACTTACTAGTACCAATATACAAGAAAGGAGAACAATTACAATGTGAAAACTACAGACCAATCTGTTTAGCTCAAACTAGCTACAAACTATATACAAAAATCCTAGAAAAGAGATTAAGAGAGCACGTGGAAATAAAACTTGAAGAAGAACAAGCAGCTTTTAGACCAGGAAGACAGACAAGTGATAATATATTTATTATAAGGAATATAATAGAAAGAAAAGTAGAAGAAGGAGAAAAACTCTACCTAACATTTATAGACCTAAAAGCAGCCTTCGATACGGTAGACAAGAGAAATATGAAAAACCCTGAGAGAAATAGAAATACCTAACACCCTAATAAATGCAATTAGAAGCACGTATCACACAGTAAGAGCAAAAATACAAATTGCAGGACAAAGATCAGACGAATTTAGAATGAGCAAGGGAATAAAACAGGGAGACAGTCTAAGCCCACTATTATTTATAATATTCATAGACAAGATAGGGAAACGAATTAAGGAAAAACATAAACAACTGAACACGGCAATTGGGTACAGAAACCTAGAAATAATTACATTAAATAGCCTACTATACGCAGACGACATAGTGCTTATAGCAAATACCAGAAACAAAATGCAAAAACTAGTGAATGCATGGACCGAGGAAATAGAGAACATGGGAATGGAAGTGAATATAAATAAAACAAAAACAATGATCATAAACGAAAAACAAAAAGACCCTCAAAACATCAACAAAATTAAATGTAAAAACAATGATCTTGAAAGAGTTACAACATATGAATACTTAGGAAGTATAATAACAGAGGACGGGAGAATAGACGCCGAACTAACAAACAGGGCAAACAAATCAACAAAACTCTATTATTCACTAAACAAATCAATATTAGGACACAAAGAGATAGACAAAAAAGTGAAAATGAAAATACACAATATGATAACAATACCGATAATAACATATGCAGCGGAAAACTGGACAATAAAGAAAAAAGATGAAAATAAAATAAACGCCATGGAAATGAAACACCTCCGGAAAATAGCTGGGAAAACAAAATGGGATAGGATAAGAAACGAAAACATTAGAGAAATGACAGAACAAGAACCAATAATAGATAAAATAAAAAAGAAACAACTTAACTGGTATGGTCATGTCATGAGAATGAATCCAGACAGACTTACAAGAAAAATAATAGAAATAGGAAAACCAGCCAAAAAACAAAGAGGGAGACCAAGAAGAAAATGGATGGATCAAATAAGGGATTGGGGAGCAGAAAGAGGAAAAACACCAGAAGAAATGAAAATTCTTGCAAAAGACAGAATGGCATGGCGAAAATGGACTCGGGATACGAGACTAACCTCCGACGCCTGAAAAGGCAGAAGGAGACGAGAAGAAGAAGAAGAAGATTTTATTTCTCAAATTTGGATAAATTCAGGAGAATGATATTTGGTATATGTTTGGTTTCTCATAGTTATATATGCTCAGCCACATTCCTAGACGTAGCTTAGGCGTTTGACAAAGTCTGGCATGAAGGACCAGATAAGAAGCTAAAGAACATGTTGCCAAAACAATATGGCAAAATATAAAAATCTTACATATCCGATCGAATGTTTCGTGTCAAGTAAGGGAAAAATTACTCGAACATAAGAAATATAACTGCAGGAGTACCCCAAGGCAGTGTTTTGGGACATACTTGCTGTACACTTGCGCCATTCCACAGAATCAAAACGTCACAATAGCAACTTTTGCTGACGAAGCAGCCATCTTGGCAATTGGTAATGAATGTAGAAACAGCTGCAAAACTTCAAGAAGCATGCAACAGAGTAACCGATTGGACTAAGAGGTGTAGAGTAAAAATCAACGAGAGTAAATCAGCGCATATTGACTTTACCTACAAGCAAAATGAACAATTCCCGATATCAATAAACAATGCCAACATTTCACATTGCGATATAGCAATATACCTGGGAACGGGTCTGGATATTCGTCTTTGATGGAAAGAACATATAAAGAAAGAAAAGATAAGAACTTGACTTTAAATAGAAAAAAAATTACTTTTTTATTGAAAGGAAAACACAATTGTCTGTGCATAATAAGATGCTACTATACAAACAAATTCTTAAGCCAGTCTGGGCTGGTATTCTCAACTCCTCCTGTTCAGCGATATCGCTACCGTTGAACGCTAGGGGTGCACAAACCACTGACAATCGTATTCCCAACGTCTCCTCTCGCAGGCGCTCCATTCGCGTTCTACGCGAGTGGGTAGACCCACTCCTCTTGGCAAATACCGCTCGCTTTGCACTCAAATCGTAACCTTTGTGTGTGTTGTGAGTTGTTGTTTTCTTTTATTATGGATGATATTAAATTTATCAATTTAATTGAGGACAGAACAGGCTTAAAATGATGTGGCCGAACCTTATAATTTAATATTATTAAATTCATTTACATAGGGTTGCCAGAATATCACTTTAAAAGAAACATTTTCTCTTTTTTAATTCTGATATTTCTTTTTCTTTTTTCATGTAAAAATATTCACTTTTGTTCTCTTTTTCGGTTACCCTTTTTTGAAATGAGAATGTTTAGTGAAGTTCATTTAATATTCGAACTTAAACTTAATGCATACAATTACAAGAATATTTCTTGTAATTATTTTTATGATGAGTTTAAAAATAATACAGAAAAAACATCCTAACATCTATTACTTCAAAAATTAAATTTAATTAAAAAGGAATAAATGTATGAAAAAAATGTTTCTTAAAGAACCAAAAGATTCTAATAAATTAAATAAACGAAAAGTTGCTGGTTTTCAAACAGGTTTATTCGTTGCAAATTTTAAAAAAGATCCGACATGTTTCGCCGATGTTATTTTATCGGCATCCTCAGGGATGTTTTTTTAAAAAGTTGAAAAATGTTGAATTATGTTAAAATTGTTGAACATTTGTGAAAAAATTGAATTATCTGTTGATTTTAAAACAACACAAATGTTCAACAATTTTAACATAATTCAACATTTTTCAACTTTTTAAAAAAACATCCCTGAGCATGCCGATAAAATAACATCGGCGAAACATGTCGGATCTTTTTTAAAATTTGCAACGAATAAACCTGTTTAAAAACCAGCAACTTTTCGTTTATTTAACCTATAATCAAACAACAGGAGAAACCAACTTTATCGATTCTAATAAATTTAGGTATTTAATGAATAAATATTTTTTTCTTATTAATAATATGGAAAGGAATCTAAATAACCGATTTTATTGGGGAGAAGGCTGCTTTATACTAGGCATGTTAGTTTATTAGGACGTGATTTCTCCAACCAAAGAAACTAATTTTCAATGATTTATATTATATTTATGAATATATGTAAATAATTTTACTGATATATGTGTAATTAGAAATAATATATAAGAATAATCTATTTTTGCTACAATTGTGCAAATTTTTTCTTAAAAAATGTGTTTTTCAGTTAATTCCGCAATGTTCTCTTTTTTGATTGGTATTGTTCTTTTTATACATTCAGGATATCTGGCAACCCTACATTTACACAATTAAATGTCGATGAATTTCGAAAAAAATGTAGACTTTCGAGGGATACTCATTCCAATACATTTTACATACTATTTAAATTTGTAGCAATTACACTCCATTGCTTTTGGGCATCGTTATATGTAAAATTTTGTGAAAATTTGCCACAATAATTAACTATTCTCTCAAGAATTTCTACGAATGCTGGTTTCTGCTGCTCCGTTAATTTCCCCATAATCAATCAAAACAAAAACCACAGAACATTCAAAAACTGGCGGCAAAGTGACAGACCACGCAAAATTCCAATGTTGCAACATCTACCCACTCGCGTCGAAGAATTGCAAAGGCAGGGGTAGATGAGAATACAGAAGCGACCACTCCACTCGCTTTCATGAGCACTGCTGTTCAAAGCGAGCGAGTTGGGAATAGCGCCCCTGGACTTATGGGGTTCAGCTCTGGATGTGTGCAGCCAAAAGCAACATAGATAAGAACCAGGTCTTTCAAAAAAGAGTGCTGCGAGCTTTATTCTATGCTCCATGGTACTACCTTCCAATTGAATTTTTTTAAATTACAAAATTTCAACCCTCCAAAAAGTTCTGATTAAAAAATCAAAAAAGCTTGCACTATTCAGCCACTTGTGAAGGTGGGAGATGATTAAAATATAACTATGAGAAACTTTTTAATAAGTATAAAACATAAACCAAATATCATTCTCCTACATGAATTCAAATTTGAGAAATAAAATAAAAACCTAATTTTACCGCTATCCTTTAGGGGGGTGTAGCTCTGAAAGAAGACGTCTAAGGGAACAAATTATATAAAAGTCTCCCCTTAATTTTTACTACTCCAGATTATTTTCGCAATATTTAACCCTCCAGTGCCAACATGCGGTCTCACAGACCGACCCCCCAATTTTATCCCCGAAACTAGAAAACGCGTGTGAGGAGGGGGTTGGGCTCGTCGCTATCTTCATTATATTTATTTATCGACCAGCTCTCGCAGTGGCAAGCGTTTTTTAGCGATTTTTGCCAGTTTTTTACGTATTTCGGTCTCACAGACCCGTGTTAGTATTGATGTTACTGATTGGATTATTATTACCATTATGTAAAACTTTGTTGGAGAACAAACTAACTGTGGTAGGCACAATAAAAATGAACAAACGATAAATACCCTATGATTTTGATAGTCTTGATGAAAATACGGGAAAACCACAAATTATTATGATGTACAATGTACAAAGTCTGGTGTTGATATAGTTGACAAACTATGCGCAGGCGATAACTGCGCTAAAAATACGAGAAGGTGGCCTATGGTAATTTTTTATCGTATACTTAACATAGCTGCCACAAACGCATTTGCAGCATTTAATTCAAAGAGTCCAGATTCAAATTTGCTTCGTAGGTTTTTTTTTAATATAAAGCACACTTATAATTTAAATAATACTTATAAAATAAGCTTTGGATAAATTCGGTCCCACAAACCGATGTTAGTACTCGCGTTACAAAAATCATGTAGTACTGGAGGGTTAAGAAACACTGTGTATATTTAGTAGATATTAATTTTGAATTCTAAACATTTTCCTTTAACCCTTTTGCATTTAAAATAAGGGCACTTTACTCTTGCGAATATTTTTAAAATCCAGGGTTTGGGTTTTTATTAAACTGTTTTTCATTTTAAAATTAGTATTAGACTATGCACCAACTTTTAAGAAATTAAAGTTTTCTGAGAAATCGATGATAAAAAACTTTTCCATTTGTTGCAGACTTTCTGAACGACGCCGTATATTGGAAACAAAATACACCCACTATCAATAAACTCAGTTTGGCTCTGGTAATGTCCTTGCTAGAAACCAATTTATTTTAAGCATCTTAACAAAATACCTCATTACATAAAATACCAAACAACTTCATTCAAATTACGCGAGCCGACGTATAGTGATGGACCAGTTTGTTCATATATCTTATAAACAATAAAAGCTCCTGTGCGAATTTGGGCGAGAATTCTTTATTCTCGGCTTACAACGACATAACATTGCTCCTTGAAACAGCGTGTGTGCAGAACGATCCGTATGTCGGTCATCAAAACGAAACACATGTAGTTAATAGGGATCTAAATGGGCGAATTCTGCGCTCATTTCGATGATAGAAGACGTCGAGGGATATGATCGTAACTTACAAGTTTTTTTCTCGACCGAATAAAACAGTGAAAGGCGTTTAGGAGTGCGACAATATTTGCCTTATGCGACAATTTTAGGTCCTTTACAGCGTGTGCTCATAGTAACAATAAGAAGCACATGTTGAAGTATATCATGCAGGGTCCGGCAGGGAAACTTGCGATTATAAATAGGCAGTTATTAACTTTAGGATGCTTGTAAACGTATTTTCACATAAAGGATCTCGAAAACGACATTTTGTTGTTTATTTTTTGAAGATGGCATACGCAAATTACCTCCATTCTTGCACAGACAGTCTTCACATCTCCGTCGTCCGTCGCGCATAGAGCAAAGCAAGGGGGGGAGTTACCAAACGCAAAAACAGCTGAGGACCTACTTTTTTAGGTCCCCACTTTCTTTTTAAGTTTTTTTTTGTAGCAGGATGTTTGGTGGGGGGGAAGTTTATACATGTGAAACTTGTGCTGTCTTCTTGTCTATATAAAAGAGCTTGTTTGTTTGTTCGCTATAGAATCCTAGGTCCGTTGACCGATCGGCACCAAATTTGGCACAGTTACTATTTGGGACCTGACGGATCAAACGTCGTATAAAGAACGGCCGGAAATGCCCGGGAACGGCCGGAAATGTCCGCCGAGCGCGAGCGTGGAGCGCGAGTAGTCTGTAAATGAACGTTTGAGAACGTCCGCCGGGCGCGAGCGCGGAGCGCGAGTAGTCTCTGATTGATAAAAGAGAATTGTAATCACCCGTGCAACGCCGGGTAGATCACCTAGTTTCTTATACAAATGATGAATTCTGGGTCGAATTTTAGATAAACACACGGATTTCATCTTCAACTGAAACAAGACGATTTCTGTCCTTGCTCTTGATACTTGTTAAATATGAAAAAGCTTGCTCACACATGCAAGAGGTTGAAAACTGCAGCCTTTCATTCGCTTCCCGCTCATTGTTTGCGACTGCCAAAACAGCCGTATCTGCAAATGTAGCAATAATCGTCTTTTCCATCTCTGGTATATCATATGTGTACATTAAATAGAGCAGTGGACCCAAAACACTGCCCTGTGGTACACCAGCTCTTATTGTTCTCAGTTCTGAGTATTGATCATCGCATTTGATTCTAAACAACCTATCACTGATGTAAGATTTTAACAATAGGCTGTAGTGTTTAGATAGAAGTTGTTCTAGTTTGAACTCTAATCCCTTGTGCCAGACTTTATCAAAAGCCTAGGCAATGCCCAGAAATATAGTCGAACATATTTTTTTTCTTCTAATGTTTTTCCAAGAGATCAGTAATCCTATGTACCTGGTCTATAGTTGCATGATTATTCCTAAATTTATCCTGTATATTTTAAAATCTTCGTACCTATAGCTAATACTATTAGTCAATGGCATTTTTTTCGAAACCTATTAAATTAGCATGCATACGTCATTTACCAATTCACTCTCGTAATTTTTGTATCACCACAATTTTGTATAACCGTCGAATGCTTCAGTAATACCGAAAAACACGTATAATACAAAGTACAAGAGATCAATAACGACATAATGGAATTACAGCTAAAAACGACTTAATAAAAATGTTATTAAAGCTTTGTCAACATCAGGAAGACATATACGTGTTTGTCAGCGAAAATAAACAAAAAACGCGCAACTTTTTTCGAGGTAAAAAGTCGTACAGTCAGATAACTCAGCGGGTAAATAAAATACACGGCAGAGATACGAAAACTGCAAACTATGGCATGAATCATGTACACTGCATATGAAGATTTACTGCAAATTGACTGCACCAAGTGAATAGATATTAAAACTGCAGCAACTAAATTTTCAACGAAGGTGCGTTTAGTTTATGGGTAGAAATGTTTTGTGGAATTAAATCAAGATTTATTTATAAGCTTTTTAGGACTTTTTAACTACTACATATGAAACTTTAAGAACCTAGAAAGCCTTATGGATTAAATATCATAACGATAAAGCAGGGACTGAGAACGGAACGAAAACGAAAACGTTAAACGAAATTAACCAATTTTTTTTAAGAACGAAAACGAAACCGAAAACGAAATTATTATTTTTCGTTCAAGAACGAAAACGAAATAAATATTTTCCAAAACCGGTTTTAACCGGTTTTGTCGCTATTTCAATTTTATTTGTTAAACACAAACGCGAATTTACCTTCTGTGCTGAGGAGACTCCACGAGCCAGTAAAAAATCTCACTTGAAATACGTGAGCTTCACTTTTCTCCATATATTTACGTGAATATGTATTAACAACTTTATTGTTTATACTTGCAATTTCGTGTAACACAATTAACGCTACAGATATTTTCTATTTCTTATTTGTTTTTTAGATCATCAATATAGAATATACACTTGATTGGATAAATATTATCAATGTGTATGTTTTATTTGCGTTTAGACATAATAATAGTAAAATTTATTCTTACTTCGAAAAGGACTAATGTAAAAGAAGATTTATTGGAAGATGTGTTGCTAGTAAGATTTAACGGAATGTGAAAATGTATATTAATAATAATATTAATAATAATTTTATTCATCCTCATAATACAAAAAAAAAGTGTGGGATAAGTCAGTACAAAATTCAATACTACACATAGTGCTATACAATATCATAGATAAAAAACTCTTCAAGAGAATAAAAAACATGTTTAATTAGCAGGTGTTTTAGTAACCTCTTAAATATTTTCCTATTTGTTAATTTCATTTCCCTGGGTACTTTATTAAATACCCTTACACTCATTGTAGTTAAAGACTTCTGGACAATAGTTAATTTAGTTTGTTGCGGTAACAATAAATGGCCATATCTCGTCACATATTCAGAATTTCGATTATTCAAACGATCTCTATTGTCAAAGGCATATAAAGCCAATTCTAAAATCAAAAGGTTAGCTAATGTTAATATTCCCAAATCTCTAAATATATCTTTACATGATGTTCTAGTACTTGTCCCTACCATTGATCGTACAAGTCTTTTTTGGCAAAGAAATATTCGTTTGAATTGTGAAGAATTACCCCATAGTAATATCCCATAACTTAACCTAGACTGTGCTTCAGCAAAATACATTTTTTTGAGAACATTAATCTCCAGACAATGTGTTAGACATCTTATTTTATAATTTATTACGTTGAGTTTTGTTATTAATTTATCAGCGTGGTCATTCCATTGAAGTGTCACTAATAGTAGCACCCAAAAAACTACAGCTGTTTACAAAATTAATGTTTTCATTATTAATACTTATTGACATTGTATTACTTAAGTTTCTTTGTACAGTGTGAAAAAGAATACCATTCGTTTTGTTACAATTCAAAAATAGTCCATTAAAAGCAAACCACTTATGCAATTTCTCTAACATGTTATTACATCTTATCTCAGTTTCTTGTAAAGATTTACAGGATACGACAGCAGAAGTATCATCTGCATACATCACCATAAAATAATCTGCTAAAAATTCTACAATATCATTCAAGTACACCAAAAACAAGAATGGGCCAAGGACAGACCCTTGTGGTACGCCCAGAATTACAGGTAAAGCCCTTGATCTGTATCTCGCACAACTTCCATTTTTATTGTATGGTATGTACAAACTATAAAGTTAAAGTATATTTCAAGTTAATATAAGTTTTTTTAATTATCTTATTTATTTATAACATTAAGTAAATTAGTCACTTGAATTCATTCTTTTGTCTTTATAAATACTCGTAGTTACAGCAGGATCTTATTTAATTCAAATGCATAGATTTTTAGTACTAAAACAAATTTAAAACAGCACTTGCTACATTTTCATATTTTTGATAAAGATCGTGTGTCTAATTTAACCTAATCACGTGGTGTTTTTGCACCTTACGGGTGTTAAACCTAATAGAATGGTTAAATGTTAATGTGTTTAACGATTTGGTAAATTTAATATGGCGATGGTTCGCCAGTCTAAAATATGCTGTCCGTGAGCATCAAACCCCATCGTCTCGTTTATATTTTAGTTGAGACGCAAATATTGTTATCGTATTTATAGAGGGTTGTGGTGACTAGAAAAAAAATTGATTTTTTGATGACAAAAAAAATATTGTAAAACCGGTGTTAACCGTTATTATTAAGGTTCACGAAAACGAAAAAAGAATTTTTTCGGTTAGAACGAAAAGAACGAAAACGATATATTTCGTTTTCGTTCCGAACAGAAACGAACGGAATTTTTTTCGTTTTCAGTCCCTGCGATAAAGTGACACTAGCGAGATACGCAAATCAAATTGAATTTTGTAACCAATGAAGGAGCACGTTCAGATTACTTAGTTTTAACAGGATGAGGCTACAACTCATACTGACAGGATCTCTAATAATGTCTTACAGCAGCCATTTCCAACATTTAACATTTCCATACTTTTGCGCAACCATGTATACAGGGTGGACCAAATTCGAATGTTTTACGGGGTATCTCGGTTACCGTAATAGATAGCAAAAATCTGATTTCGGTCTCTTGGGCTATTTTTTTGAGAAAATAACGCCTATGCAATCAGATTTTTTCTATCGGATGCCATTTTGGCACTACAGGCAAAAAATGAAATTTCATCATTTTTGAAAATTTGCTATAACTTCTTTATTTATTAAACTAGAACAAAATGTTATTAAGGTTTTTTACACAGTTTTTTATGCTTAATTCAAAAACAAACAAAAATATGACTTTTGAGATATGGAGTAAACTTACATTTTTTTAAATGGAAACCCTAGTTGGCCATGACTTTATGTGAAAGAGTATTTTTTTAGCTTTTTAAAAATATATAGGTTTATATATTTATTTCAAAAAATGACCAAGATATGACCAATTTTGTAAAAATTCGATCGTCAAAGTTTGCCATGATTTCGTAAACAAGTGATGTTTGCAATTATTAAACAACTAAACGTGATTTCGAAGTACATTTGTTTACTTTAAAGCAAATTCGTGTACGCTTTGATACTTTAAGAAGAGTTTTGTGTTATTTTATGTTTACTTTACTGTGGTATTGTGAACATGGCTAAATTTGAACACTATGAAAAGTTTAACATGCTAGAAGTTTACATTCTAACTGATAAAAACGTGGATGCTGCTGCAGAACTATATTTTAACAGGTATCCCGAACGTCGCCAACCAGATAAAAGGATTTTTAAGAAACTTGAGTATAATTTACAAAATTTTGGTAGTTTTGATAAAAGTAGGCCAAAAACGTATGCAACAGAAGAAAAAGAAATCAATAGCATTGCAGTTTTGGGGTATGTAGAAGCTGATCCTACTACATCGTCCAGAGAAATGGAAATAAATCTTGGCATTTCAAAAACAACTTCTCTCCGAATATTAAAAAATAATAAATATCGGCCGTATCATATAAGAAAAACTCATTTCCTGTATCCCAGAGATCCTCAACAACGATCTGAATTTTGTAGATGGTATATAGCAAAATGTCACCATAATAATAATTTTAAAAATTACATAATTTGGACAGATGAAGCAAAAATCACAAGTGACGGGATATTTAATAGAAATAATCATCATTTATGGAGCCATGAGAACCCACATGCCTCTAGACCAATTCGTCGACAGGGCAGGTTTGGGTTCAATATTTGCTGCTTCCTAAAACAAAATCGCCTGTATTATTTTGAATATGCAGACAACTTAACTTCTGTGCGATATTTGCATTTATTAAATGAACATTTATATAACTTTTTAGAAGACGTACCTTTAAATGAACGTGAAACGTGTTGGTTTCAATTAGACGGGGCACCAGCGCATAACGCACTTGCCGTTATTGATTTCTTAAACGAAAAATTTTATAATAAATGGATCGGGAACAGAGGTCCTGTCCATTGGCCTCCACGATCACCGGACTTAACGCCACTAGATTTTTTTCTCTGGGGTTTTATAAAAAACCGCGTATATCAGTCCCAAAATAACACCTTAGAGGAACTAAGGGATAACGTTGCAGAGGCCTTTCAAAATATATCACCAATTCACCTACAAAATACTTTGTCGGCGATAGAAAAAAGATGCCAAAGATGTCTAGAAATGGAAGGCCAGCAGTTTGAACATTTATTATAAATAAAACTAAAAGTATTTGTTAATTTAAATTAAGTAACTTAGTAACTGTAACAATAAAAGCGAGCAGTCCTCTATTGTTTTTACCTCTTTTTTATATCCATGGCAAACTTTGATGATCGAATTTTTACAAAATTGGTCATATCTTGGTCATTTTTTGAAATAAATATATAAACCTATATATTTTTGAAAAGCTAAAAAAATACTCTTTCACATAAAGTCATGGCCAACTAGGGTTTCCGTTTAAAAAAATGTAAGTTTACTCCATATCTCAAAAGTCAAGGTAGCTATGACAATTTTTTGTTTGTTTTTGAATTAAGCATAAAAATCTGTGTAAAAAAACCTTAATAACATTTTGTTCTAGTTTAATAAATAAAAAAGTTATAGCAAATTTTCAAAAATGATGAAATTTCATTTTTCGCCTGTAGTGCCAAAATGGCATCCGATAGAAAAAATCTGATTGCATAGGCGTTATTTTCTCAAAAAAATAGCCTAAGAGACCGAAATCAGATTTTCGCTATCTATTACGGTAACCGAGATACCCCGTAAAACATTCGAATTTGGTCCACCCTGTACATTATTTACGGCCAAATTGAGAAATGTTAACCCGTCACTTTTTTATTTTTACGTGAAAAATGGGAAAAGTGCAGACATGTAGCCATTGCCCTTAGTTTGACCAAAAAATCGATTCAAACTTCTTATACACGTTAGCTATGGCCAAATTAGGTAGCATTCATTTCAACAACTTCTAAGTGTATACCTATGGACTATCCCAAAAGCAAGATTGCAGTGTGTCTTTTAAATATAAATTTTTAGAAAATTGTAAACGTAAAAAAATTATAAACAAATAATTTAGTGAACGAATTAAATTTGTCGCGCTCTGCAAATTTTCAAACGCAAAAGCCAATTAAAAAAACAGCTCGATTGTGTATTCGTGCAAAGCACCGCCAACGCGATGAACATTTCTCGTGTACTTGACTAAAAAAAAAAACGAATAGTTCAACAACACAATGTTTTACTTTATGGTCTAATCCTACCGAGTAGTTTGGTTTAAAAGGTTTTTTTCGACTCTTGTTACTTTAATGCCATTTTTTGTTGCAACATTTCGTTGTCTGCCTTTTTTGCAAATCTTCGACGTGCTCTTGTTTATACGTTTTCTCGCTTTAAGCTTTTTCTCTTCTCACTGCAATTGCTACTTTATAGAACATCCCAGGATATCCTTTGTTTTTTTGTTATTCGCGGAGGTTCACATTGCAAATGCAGTACATGCAGTCGGGTAACGTGCACAAATTATTTCTTTTCCGAGGGAGATATTGAACGTAAAATATTTTAGAAACTTAAACGATGAATACAACAAATGGGCACTGACGATAAATACTTTTAAAACGGAGTACATCATTGTAGTTGGACCCAGTCAACCTTTACAAATGGACACCAACACGATCTCAAATGTAAATAAGTACAAATATCTAGGCATTGAAATAACGGACCATGCAAAAAGCAACCAGGAAATTGGAAAACGAATACGACAAGCAAACGCCATAAATAGACAACTGCATGAGCTATTAAGAAAGTTACAATATGCAAACCAATTGTCGAAAGTGTCAGTACATATGGATTAGAATTATGGAAACTAGAACTACATCAGTCGGGAAAGTCATGGATCAAGGCGATTGAGATGGAGGTCCGTCACCTTAGCAGCACCAGTTTCTCCAATCATAATAAAACTTATGCCATAATTTTGTGCTAATTTTATGCTATTTTGTGCCGTAAAAATAAAATTTTGTGCCAACTCCAGAAAAAAGTTATAAACAATTTTCACCCGGTGCTGCGAAGGTGACGCGTAAGCACCACTTTCTCTGAATTAAAATTTGTTTATGGCATAATTTTGTGCTATTTTGTGCCGTAATAATAAAATTTTGTGCCAACTCCAGAAAACAGTTATAAACAATTTTCAACCGGTGCTGCTAAGGTGACGCGTAAGCACCACCTTCTCTGAATTAAAATTTGTTTATGCCATAATTTTGTGCTATTTTGTTTGTGCCATATCCATAACGAAGTTATGAACAATCTTCACCCGGTGCTGCTGTGACGCGTAAGCACCACCTTCTCTGAATTAAAATTTGTTTATGCCATAATTTTGTGCTATTTTGTTTGTGCCATATCCATAACGAAGTTATGAACAATCTTCACCCGGTGCTGCTGTGACGCGTAAGCACCACCTTCTCTGAATTAAAATTTGTTTATGCCATGATTTTGTGCTAATTTTGTGCTATTTTGCGCAGTAAAAATAAAATTTTGTGCCAACTCCAGAAAAAAGTTATAAACAATTTTCACTTTTAGTTTTTGCCATCAATGTTTGGTTGTGGCGTTTGTTTTGTTTAGTCCATTAAGCAAAATTTTAAACATAAATAAAGTTTTTAAATAAAAAACCCTGTATTTGTTACATATTGTTGTAGATAATTTAATCTTACTTAGAAAACTATACGGGTGTTGTTATTCGTCTTAAATTAATATTTGTAGAGTGGACAATGTAATAGAGTATTTTTACTGTAGTATTTTTCGTTTAAGTTTTACAGTTTTCTTAGGAATTATAATTTGTTGATTATTGTCTTGTATAGTTGACTCGTATAGTTTTGCATTGTAAAATGTTATTTAATATTTATAAAATTATTAAACAATTCAAAACTAACTGGCAATAACAATAAAATATTAACTAAAAATATCATAATTTTTGTTCTACAATTAAACAATTGTTTATAAATTCGTTCTGCAGTTAACAATAAAGAGTACAACATTATAACAACTAATTTAATTTAGATAGGTACCTAAGATGGTGTCACGCGTCACGTTGGCAGCACCGGGTGAAAATTGTTTATAATTCGTTATGGAGTTGACATAAAATTTTATTTTACGGCACAAAATAGCACAAAATTATGGCAAAACAAATTTTAATTCAGAGAAGGTGGTGCTTACGCATCACCTTAGCAGCACCGGGTGAAAATTGTTTATAACTTCGTTATGGAGTTGGCACAAAATTTTATTTTTACGGCACAAAATAGCACAAAATTATGGCATAAACAAATTTTAATTCAGAGAAGGTGGTGCTTACGCGTCACCTTAGCAGCATCGGGATATTATGCAAAAATATACTGGGTGTTCAATTTTAAAAAAATATCTTTAGTGACGCCTCACTTTTATGAAACACCCTGTATACTTGCAACTAATTTAAAACATGCACGTCTAGAAATACTATAAGTTTCATTAAAAACTTTTTTTTAATAAGTTGACATTAAGGGCAATAATGGACTTTATCGCACTATTGGCGCTCCCTGTATATTTCTAATGAACGGTCCTTCAATCAATCGCCCTGTATATTTTCTATGCAATAAAATTTTCATTGCCATTGTTGTTCCTTTCTTTTTGCTATGTCGGAAGATAAAAAAATAGCCCCTGTAGATAGATAGATAGATTGCTACAATCGAAGTGTCGCGAGTATTGCTTCGAGAGATTCTTTAATACAGTAAGCTAAGATAAGTGATTTATAACTGAAATTATTTACATCAACAAACGAATCGCTCGAATAATTCCAGCGTTCATCAACTTGAACAGCGTGTTAATGACTCAAAGGGACATAAAGGCGTTCATAATAATATACAGCCCACTTTTAGACGTTTGTTTTATCAACACTTAACCGTTTTATGTAATGCAAATAAAAATGGCGATGCAATATTCACCTAAAAGGTGCATTAGGCGGAAACAGGAGAAGCGAGCACACGGGCTTTTAGAGAAAACCGAATTACGTCGTACAATTACCCACAATTCCCGATAATTCCCCAAGCCCCGGCTCTCGTAAATGAAAATATGTCATCATCAACCGAATGATGACTTATAATGACGGCGTCTAGAGCATGCGGTTCCTGTTTATTAGCATTTGCATCGAGAGAGCGCCCTCTAATTATTATATTGAAATTTCTTATTAGTGTTCTATGTTAATATTCACTCACTGCGTGCTAATTCGCATTCAATTAATATTCTATGACGTTATTTTACACCAGACAGCTTAATAAGACGTTCCTAATGATGGAAATTTATTCCAATATGATTACGTCATTTATTAACGATACTAGCTTATGTTTCTGAAAGGGGATTTGCGTAATTCTACAGGTTTCAATAAAAATGGAAGACCAACAAAAACCAACCGCAGAATTTAAAAAAATAGTTGAAAGAGCGTTGCAGAGATGGGAATAACTGTGATGTGTCGAGAAGGCATAACAGGCAACTTGTCCAACCCTTGAAGTGAAGAAGAAGAATATAAGAAGAAATTCAACACGAAAGAAATTCTGCTCGGAATGAAAAAGGAAAGAACAACCTTTTTCGCATATTACCCAAGAAAACATTGTAAAGGTTAAAAAAAAGCTAGAGAAGAAAATAAAACTCCGTTGCAGTAATAAGGGATTAACTGAAAATTGATTACTCAACTCTTAGGCCCGCTGCACACGTACGTTTTTCGCCCGCAGCGGGCCCGCTGCGGGCGCCCGACCGGTACCGAAGTTGCTTTGATGCTCACGTAGGTTTTTTTGCGGCACAGTGCCGTAATTGTTATTCAGTCAGGCATTCGTTCTTTTCCGAGCGCCACAGTGTGCTTTTCTTTTCGCATCACATATGGAGGTGTCACATAGAAAACGGGTAGCATTTGCATACCTGGTATACAAACATTATGTTTCTAAAAACAAAAGGCGTTATTGGGTGCATCCGTTCACCGAGCAAAGACTGACAAGGGGAGAGTTTGGGCGATCTTTTGGTGATTTAAGAGAAAATCGAGACAAGTTTTACAATTACTTCAGAATGAGTGTCCCATCGTTCGACGAGCTGCTGGGTAGAATAAGTGATAAGATAATGTCTCAAGATACATGTATGAGACTTGCCATACCTCCAGTGGAAATGTTAGCTGTGACTCTTAGGTTAGTAAATATATGTTTTCAGTAAATTAAAAAAAAAAAATCCTTAATAAAGTTTTATGAACATAGTAGCAATGAAGAGGTTCATTAAACACTGAACATTTACTATGAAAGATAAATGTAAATAAAATAAAAATACAAGACTTACAAATACAGTATAAGTGGATATAAGAGGTGTCCGCTTAATAGAAAAACTGATACCAGAGAATGAAATGTTTACCTTTAATTAACAAAGGAAGTATATGTATAAGACCACTAAAACACTACAAATACTACTTATACTAACAACAAAAAGTAAAATAAACTTCTCTTTTGTGTCAAATAAACATAAATGGTACAAAAAAACGAGGCTATAAAGTAAATCAATGTGTACAATTACATACTACGGTGGTCTTATTAACTATGTTAATAGGTTATCCCTAACTCCAGAAACATTCGTCCTTGGAAAATTTACGATTCTTTGGGCATTGCATAAAAGTCGAGAAAATGGTTTAAAATTTGGCATTTACATGTACAAGCATTTATCCTGACATTCCAGAAAGAACACAAACAGGTACACTGTGTATGTTCCTTAAATTAATTTTACCTACTTATTTATTTATTATTAAAAATTAATATTATATGTGCATATGTGTGTTTTATGAAGTGTTTTTTAAAACGAGCCCCATTTTCCAAACCCGCACGAACAAGTAGGCTCGGAGAAACTATTTTTTTTTTTAAGGGAGCGCAATTTTTCGTTCTTGCCCCGGGCGCCAAAACACCTAGAGACGGCCCTGATAATACAATGTACTATAGCACCGCAAATAACTTGCCCGCTGCGGGCGAAAAACGTACGTGTGCAGCGGGCCTTAAGACTTCTGCGATCGCCTGTTTTTACCAAAGTACATCAATTTTTGTCTTCCAGCATTTCTTTTGCCGTATAAAACTACTTAATTATTTCCTTATATCCTCGTTTTTTCTCTTTACTACCCGTTTTTCTCTTGGGACACTTCTGAGATTTTTAATTTCTGCCGCTTGTAATCTTCCTATCTACCTCTAAGCCAGTATCCAGCTTCTTCCTTCAAATAGTAACACTGGTAAGTACATTGAAATCTAGATGTACGAGGCTTGTTCAAATAATACGCAGACTGTTTGAATTGCGCGGGCCCAGTTGGTTCCAGGGAAATCCGCTTGGTGTCTTTGTATAGATCAGCTGATTACAAGAGAGCTTGTAGATTGCAAATATAATTATTGGTTGGTTAGTTACGCGGTTGTTTGTCAAGTGTGTTTTGCTCATTTGGCGGATTTTAGAATGAGTGACTTAAACGAGCAAAGAGTTGCTGTGAAATTTTGCGTTAAACTCGGAAAATCTGGTAGTGAAACTTTTGATATGCCCGAGACGGCTTACGGCGACGTTGTTATGAAACGTGCAAAATGTTTTTAGTGGCATGAACGTTTTAAAGATGGTCGTCAGTCGATTGACGACGATGAGCGTCCTGGACGTCCTTCCACGTCAACTGATGCCTCACACGTCGACAAAATCAACACCCTGGTTCGGGCAAACAGACGTCTGACCATCTGAGAGCTGAAGAGAGTAGGATATCAGTTGGATCATCTTACGAGATTTAGACCGAAAAATTGAAGATGCACCGCGTTGCTGCGAAATTTGTTCCCATTTAGCCCTGAGAACTGGTGTATTTTTGGCCAAACTATCACTGTTCTTCCTCACCTACCCTACTTACCTGATCTCGCTCCTTCTGACTTCTTCTTGTTCTCCAAGCTCAAAAGACCTTTGAAAGAAAGAAGATTTGAGACGATTTCCGAGATTAAGGTAAATGCGACGAAGGAGCTGAAGGACATCACAAAAGAAGCGTTCCAGGACTGTTTCCAAAAGTGGAAACACCGTTGAGATAAGTGTGTGCGTCGGGGAGGTGAATACTTTGAAGGGGACCCAGACATGTAACTTCTAAATAAAGTACATTTTCTTTTATGACGTCAGTCTACGTATTATTTGAACAGGCCTCGTATATCATTGATTTATTAGTTATTTCCTTGCGGTTAATGGATTTCTCCCGATGTAATTGTAAACTTCTTAAAGTCTATTATTGCATGTTCTTACTTGATTTTTGTCTTTATTATGTACTCTTTATATCTATGTATATTTGCTTTCCATCAACTTTTTTGTCTTTTAACAGGTTAATTACTTTAAAAATCTAAATACACGTTTTTCCTGTTAGATTTTCCCCGAATAATCCAGTTTTTATCATGTTTATTATAAATGGATTTTAGCTGTAATCAATTTTGGGACTACATCAGCCACGTACGTCCATTCCGATCGTTTAAACGGATATTAAACCGAATAATTAAGCTGCAAACTGCCGTTATTTTATTTATTGCGATAAACAGCGCTGGCCGTGTTCCCTCATAAAACTTTAATAGACATTTTTATCATCCGATTTATTGCAATTACAAAAAAAAAGGCGTAATTGAAGCTGTAATGGTCGTGCATGCACGCAGTCCGTAATCCTGGCAGGCCTCGACTTCAACGGCAAATTTGATTTTAAGCTACGCGTGTAGAGTTTCTACGGCACGACAATGGTAGGAGTGTAATGAAGGTATCAACCGCTTTCCAACGCACTGCAATTTTTCAATGAACCCGGTGTTTTTTCTGCAGGTATTCGAAAACAATTTTGTTGGTAATTAACTCGTAAAAATATGGAAAAAATCCTCGCAATTAGTTTGGAAAAATTTTTCGGGAATGCGTTCGCAAATACAGGCGTTACATAGTTTATAATCAAAACAACGCAAAATATTCTGTAAACGCATTCCGCAATAGCATAAAGTGTTGAATTTATCGCTATGTATGCTTTAAATGACACTTCACTGGCCAGGGAAAAACTTAAGCGATACAGCATTGTATAGACCCATTAGCTTATTACCTGTGTTATCCAAGTTGTTCGAAAAACTACTGTTAAAACGACTTAAGCCAATATTGGAAGAAAGAGAATTGATACCCAGCCATCAGTTTGGATTTCGTAATCAGCACAGTACAATAGAACAAGTGCACAGAATTGTGAAAGAAATAAGTAACAACTTAGAATGTAAAAGATATTGTTCTGCTGTGTTTTTAGTTTAAAGTATGGCATGTAGGCCTATGCCACAAATTTAAAAAAGTACTGCCGCACCAGTTTTACGAAATCCTTTCATCTTACTTGAAAGACAGATGGTTCCTAGTCAAGCAGCGAGATGAGTCATCAGATTTAAACACCATTGCATCTGGAGTACCTCAGGGCACCGTGTTGGGGCCAGTACTCTACATTCTATTTACAGCCGACATACCTACAACTAATTTAACAACTGTAGCCACATTTGCTGATGATACAGCCATACTAGCATCGGACACCAACCCTGCCGATGCATCCGCAAAACTACAAAACAATCTTATCATGGTCGAAAAATGGCTGAGAAAATGGAGACTACAGGTCAACAACCTAAAATCTGCACATGTGACGTTCACCATGAGAAGAGGGTCATGTCCATCAGTGACACTAAACAATACTCCAATACCACAAGCTGAAGATGTGAAATATCTTGGTATACATCTTGATAGGAGGCTCACATGGCGAAAACACATTTTTACTAAGAGAAAGCAGCTGGGACTGAAATTTAGCCAGTTATATTGGCTAACTGGCAGAAAATCACAACTGGAAATTGGAAACAAGCTCCTGCTTTACAAAACCATAGTAAAACCTATATGGTCATACGGCATTCAGCTCTGGGGTACTGCCAGCAATTCTAACATAGAAATCCTCCAGCGATTCCAAAACAAAGTACTAAGAAGCATTGTGTATGTGCCTAATCACATAATTCAAAGTGATCTTAAAATTAAAACAGTGCGTGAAGAAATTAAAAGGTTCTATGTGAAATACCAAGACAGACTTATTGTGCATCCAAACATCCTAGCCACACAACTCTTAGAAAACAACGATGAAATCAGAAGACTCAAACGGTTTAAACCATCGGACTTACCTACCAGGTTTGAATAGTTATACGCTTTGATACGTTCCACATTGTAATTAAATAATTAGGTAGATAATAGTACAAGGAAGAGAACCGTCAATGGACTGTTCTCAGCAAGTTTAGTTTATGTTTAGTTTTAGTTTAGTTTAAGCTAACACAACATTTACTTATTGTTCAAAAGCAACAGATTGTAAATAAACAGGGATTCCTAAAAAAAAAAAAAAAAATTGAAATCCATATAAACCGTTAAAATGGTTTCATTAAAAACTTGAATATATATTTTTATCTTAAATGATTGGAAGTGGATTGAAGAAGAATGCTGCTAAGAATAGTAAACAAAGCATGACAGGAAAAAGATATTCCAAAGGACTGGGAGGTATCTGTTATATTACCAATATTCAAGACTGGCGATAGTAAAAAATGCCGAAAGGTACAAGAGGAATCGATTAAGAAGATATTTATTACGTACTTATAGGTTCGGAGGAGTTTTTGAAAATTAACCAAGGTAAGTAAAAAAAGCCAAAACAGTTTAAAAATCATACATTTATAGTACAAGTAACTGAGAAGAAATAAGAGAACAACGATGATGCCTCCACATGCTTTATAGATACGGAAAAAAAAAACATTTACATATTTAACCCTGCTGTCTTCCTCGGGTCTATATGACTCATTTTAAAATTCAGTCTCTTACAAGTATAGCTTTTGTGTCTTTTATAATTTTTTATTAATTTTCTGTGACTGTTTATTTAGTTGTAACGTATCACTTATGAAACAATTTTTCAAAAATTATGTTGTTCGTGGTAAAACAATTTATATAGATGTATCGCTCGTGTCAATATGACCTTTATGTGGAATATTAGCTACAACTTGTATAACTGCAACACTATAATCTTTTTGTTTGAAACTAGTGATGAATCATTCAATAAATATCGAACAGTAACAAGGTCATAAATGATTGCTTAGGTCTACGATAGCTATTTGTATCAAATCGATAAGCAAGCAGCTTGAAAAGTAAATAAATTACTAAGCGAGTTGACTGCTTGTAATTTCTCGGATGATTCTATATTGTTTCTTCCTACTGCTAAAATAGCCGTGTCGTCGGCAAAGGTCGCTACAGTATTGTTTTCCAACTTTGGAATAACACAAGTATACAATAGGTATAGGACCGGACCTAGTGCGCTTCCTTGTGGAACTCCAGCTTTAATTTCTTTAAGTGCTGAATAAGATTCTTCTGGCTTTATTCTGAAGTGTCGCTCTGAGATGTAGGACTGAAGATTTGGGAGTATTGTCTTGGGAGGAGCGATCTCAGTTTGTAGTTTAAATCATCAAGCCACACTTTGTCGAAAGGCTGCGCTACGTCTAGAAAGATGGTAGAACAAACTTTTTCTTCTTCCAGGGCTTTTCCTATGACATTCGTAATTCTATGTACTTGGTCAAAGGTTGAATGTTTATTTCTAAATCCAAATTGATGAGAGCGAATTAGTTCTTTTGCTTCTATTACCGGTTTCATTATTTTGAGCACCAGCTTTTCGAACGGTTTCGATATAACAGGCAAAAAATGAGATTCTACTGTAAGATGAAACTTGATGGGGAGGTTTCCCTAATATAGGGATCATAATCACCTCTGCAATTTTCCAAAGCCTAGGTACATACTTGAGCCTAAAGGCAGCATTTATTAGGGTGGTCCGTTTTACTATGGTTCTCCTTGGGAGATGTCTTAGCACCACCAGTAATTAAATCAAACCCAGGGGCTTTTTTCGGGTTAATATTTTCTTTAAATTCAGTAATTGCTTCATTATGTGTTGTAAGTCTGATTTCATTGTTTTCTTGTAGGATTTCTTCCCAACCAGGAGCTTCCTACGTATGATTTCTTTCAATGTAAACACGTGATCTTGAGTCCTTCTGCTTTCCCGAAATCCACTTTGCGTTTTTGTTAGTGTTGGTTCTATTTTCTTACGTAGTCTCTTTTCAATTATTTGTTCAAATAATTTCATTGAAGAAAATTGTGTAACGTAGTCTGCTTCATGGTATAAAAGATTAGTTTATTATTTAAGTTTAAACAACGCAAGCATTTACAAAAAGCAAGGCAAACCCTTACAGCATCCGCTCATTTTAAACGCAATTAACGCTAAACTCGGTTAAAAAAATGTTTACACTGCCGTTAACGAGTTGTTTATTTTTTTTAAAACAAATACCGAACGCCCATCGACCCTTTGTCGGTACGTCCTGTGGCCTTTTGTGATCGTATCGCGCAAAAATTTATTTCCGTACATTTACGTGCCTGAGTCGATAAGAACACACACGAAAATTTCCGCGATAATACGAGTTAATGTAAGCTTAGCGTCAAAGCCCCTATCGGCCCTTCTCTGTTCTGCCATTAACTCAATTAAATATTTGAACAAACTTTTTACTCTGCAATAATTTATAGAGGCCAAATTTCACGTATTTGAATTTTTTAATACGCGCCGTCATGGAAACCGCTAAAAATGTGGTAAGCTAGGAGGAACTCAATTTTAGTCGAAGTGCAGAAGTAATAATACACGTAATGTCATATTTACATCTCTTTCTAGTACACTAGCAGAAAACAACATAGCAAAACTAATTTCCCCCTCCATATTTCCCCGCCATATATTCGTTCATCACTCTTTATCTTAGCAGTCTATCATTGTTTATTTTTAACCCTGAAAGCGTTTTCCTAGCAGCCTATTAGATCTTAGCAGCTAAAGGCGTAAATTTTATAGTAAGTATTACTTTTAGAAAAATTAAATATTACAAAGTTAAAGTTTTTTTACTGTAATAATCAATATAAACTCAATGTATAAATAGTTTTAATTATTTCATATTTCGTATTATAAAAAGAAGAAATATATAGAAAAAGATATATTTACATGTTTACATATTTTTATTATATTAGTACTAGGGCGGTTTATCAGTTATTTAAAACAATTCGATAACACTAAATAAACACAGAATACATGCCCTGGAAGACAGATGCCATAAACTATTTTTTTCGTTATTAAAAAAACCGGTAACTGTTATTTTTTGTCCGTAAAAGTGATTTTTAACAGAAACCGAAACCGTTATTTTTAATGGCAAAAAAACGGAGAAAAGTCGAACAAATCATGTCGTATTATCGCCTAATCGAACCAGTTGGTCTAATCGAATTTTAAATTCAACCGCTTCTTTTGTAGCAAACGCAAATAATAGTAGTTGTCTTTGTTGTCGGTCGCCACACGCACTTCATAGATGTTCGAATTTTCTTGAAAAAACCACAAATGATAAATTTCTATTCATGAAAGGCAAAAACCTTTGTATTTATTGTTTGAGCTCGTTTCATAAAATGAAGGATTGTAACTCAACTTTAAATTGTCGTATTTGCTATAGCAGGCATCATACCTTATTTCACTTTGAAAACAAAATCAAATGGTCTTCATCCGAGCACGTATCTACGAGTAAAGAATCGGAAATTACTCATTTACCTTTGGATGAAACTCCAAACTTACTTTTGAATCAAGTTAATAGCTTAACGACACCTCTTCATCTCGAAACACTGTTTTGTTATTGACAGCCTTAGTTGATGTGTTAGACTGTTGGGGAAATTATCAAACGCTTCGTGTATTATTAGATAGTGCCAGTCAGACAAATTTTATTAGGTACTGATAGTTGCGTTAAGAAATTAGGGCTGTCCCGAGCCTAAGTAAATATTCCCATCCATGGCTTGAATCGTACCTTTTCGTGCGAATCTACCAGTTTTACCACATGTATTCTTAAACCTAAAGACAAAGAGGAACCTAAATTTAATGTCGACTTCATGATTTTGCCGCATGTATGTACGGAAATGCCGTCCACAACTATTAATTCGGAAAATTGGACACATACCACAAACCTTAAGTTGGCAGACCCACAATTTGGAACGCCACGTAAAATAGACATGTTATTGGGAGCCGACATTTTCCCTTCGATTTTAAGAGATGGTATAGATTCTATAAGAATAAATTGACGTTTAGATTTTCCTGTCATTTTTTGTGTTGTAGATATATGTTGTAGAACAGACATACGGCGATAAAATGGTGGGGTGTTGCAGCGCCTTCGCTTCGGAAAGTACAAGTGAAATTTCCTTAAAAAATGGGTTTCTTAGTTCAAGTTTTTAGAAAAAGATTGTGAATAAATTTATTTCAAATTAACAACAATTATTAAAAACATGTTCCTTAACGGCGGTACAGGACGATATTTTAATTTTGGCCAATAGTTTACAAATATTGATGGTGTAAACAGACGTCAATTTTTAGCCAGTTTTTAATATTTTTTTATGCTTAACAGTATTAACTTTTTTAAAAATCGAGCCTGTACCGCCATTCTCGAACCAAAAATCTTTTTACTTACAAATTTTTAAGTACTTTGGATAATTAGTGTGAGAGAAAAACTTGAACTACGAAAGCTGTTTTATTGCGTGCCTTTAGTTCCCCCTTAAAAAAGGGAAATAAATACAAATGAACTATCGTGGAACGTGCCTGATGGAATATTCAGGATATCAAAAATAAAGACATGTCAGTTACGCTGGATATCTGTAACGGCAAAGCGGTGTGAAAGAACTTATAATATTTTTTTAACTGGGTTTATCAATAAGTACTTGTGGTAGAATATACAAATAAAACAGAAAATGGAAACTTCTATGACCCTTCTTTAGGATGTCGAAAGTTTAATCTCCACAGTAGCGTAAATACACTTGCGAATCGTTTATATTTATTGTCTCCTTGTCTTTTGGGTCTTAAAAACAACGTGCGCTTGGAAGTTGATGCTCAGAATCTGTGAAGATGCTTAATAATATTCAAGACAAGGAGCGGGTTTTTGGTCAATAATCTTACAGCGCGCATTATCATATTAAACCGATTTAACGCTATCAGGGTGGTAGCCTTCAATTTGTGACAGATCTCTATGAAAGCATTGCAGAATTTATGAAGAAAATTTAAAAAGAGTTTGGAGATGTTAAAAAACAAGCCTACTAGCATTGTCGAAAACAATATATGGGTAGGGGAGAGGTGGCATAAAAGGGACAATTTTACTTTAAGGATTTTTATTAACGAGTACAAAAATATTTTAGTATTAAAATAAACATTATTCTGTTGTATAAAGTATATCTATAAATTCTACTAATGAAAAAATGAAAATTATTACATTTCCTGGTAAATATAGAAAAAAACTTAAAGGTACGTTCATGTCCCTTTCAAGCCAACACATCTGGTTGAAAGGGACAGAAACAGGATTGAAAGGAACAGAAATAGGACATCGATATTTATGTGGCTTTGTGATTATCAACTAGCAGCAATACTGGCATTTCTCTAGATTGTTTTACTTTCTCAACAAAATGTTTAAATGCTAGTTCAAAATTATCAGTTGTCATCCAACCACTTTTATTGCATAAGCCTAGACTTCCAGGTGGACAATTCTCTAGCATAAAATCCTTGAACCGTACCCTTGGAAATATGAAAACAGGAGGAACAAAATTTCCGCTAGATGACACAAATGCGAGCATTGTAACCAACTGTCCTCTTTCGGCCGATGTTACTTGCCCCACTTGCTTTGAACCACGCTCGGCGATAACGCAGAGTAACTCTGATACTGTCGTAAGACCAGTTTCATCTGTATTAAAAATTCTATCCGCGGTAAACGAGTATTTGGTGAGCACTTGCTCTAATTTTTCAAAAAATATTCTTACAGTTGTTGGATTAAACGCTGTTGCCCGTGCCAAACTTTTTTTCGGGACGACGTAGGAATATATCATTATGCCGTCTCATAAATAACTTCATCCAATCAATCCCCGCTATTTTGTTTTTTGTCCAATTTTCTGGTACGTCTTTTCCTAATTTAATGGCATATTGAAATGCTAGTTCTCTTGTTTGGATATAAGTAAGGCCATAGGCCATTTTGGATGAAATTTTTAAATATCTACAAACTATTTTCTTCGTCTACCGTAAATATTCTTCTGTTCCCTATTTTTGGCTCATAAATAAATGCAGTATTTGGTGAAGCAACTTTAGCTTTTGCAACTAGTCGAGCCAACATAGACTTAGTTAGCAATGTCAAATTATCTAGCCGCAGATCTAATAGACATTCTGCCTTCTAAAACGATGGTTAATAGCTTCTTGAATAGTTTCTTTAGATTTACGTATTTTTTTCTTGGGTTCTGAGTTCATTTTTAATGTTAAAATCTATGTTAGCTGCAAGGATTTTTTTTAAAAATTAAGTTCGTTACTAAGATAAAGATGCGGTATTGAAAGGGACATGTCCCTTTCAACACGCTTTTGTTTGTCCCTTTCAACACACATGCAGAATTGTGACCGCTAGTATAAATATTGCAAAACTAAACTCACCTTTCGTAAAAATATATTTTGCTCCTAAATACTGATAGTGCCAGCTTCCAACGTACACTATTTCACAAACTCAGGAAGTCAAAATTGAGCTATACTGTTTAAAACACTGTGACCGGGTATTTAATAATTTCTTACTAAAAATTACGAATGCTGATGTAACAAACAAAAGAAAGTGACTACACCCGTGACGATTTGTGTAACTTATGGTATCATTGTTTCTGTTATATGGTATGCAGCAGCAGTTTATAATCTAAACCATAACACTCTGGTAAATGGCCCTTTCAATACCTGTCCCTTTCATGCCACTTCTCCCCTACAATATTTGAAAATCCAAATGCAAAAAGAGATTTAATGATGGATCAGAAACCACAAAGAGGATTTTTTTAATGAGCGAAAAAAATTTAAAATCATCCTTTTTACCCAGTTTAAAATCAATTACGAGAACGTATATTCATGAACTCTACCTAACCATGAGAGAAAGCACGTACGAATACATACAGGGTTAGGAGGAAGTTGGCTGCATTATGTGTTGGAGGCATTTACAAAAGTCTCTAGAAATGTACTATAATTCTGCGTCAAAGTTCCTCCTCATTTGGGCTTCACATCCTCCATCGTAAACTTTGCAAGAAAAAAAAAAAAAAAATCTTCAATCGGACGAGACCGGTGAAGGTTAGGAGGATTGTTGTTTAGCCAAACGAATGATACGTTTCGAGTGGGTCTGGCATAGTGACAAGACGCAAGGTCTGCCCAGAGCATAATTTCGTCCCCAGCGTGTTCTTCTTCAATAGAATAACCCAATTACGTAAAAAAATTATCGATGTACCTTTGAGTATCCACGGCTTCTCTTCTTAGTCGACCCAGCAGTTGGAGCAACCCAGGTACATATACAATCTTGGATTATAAACCTTAAACGATTTGTATGGCCTAACACTTTAAATCATAATCGTATACCACATCTTCTTAATTGCTTTTCTTAAAGCAATTTATGGAACCCACGCTTCACCCTCTTTAAATGTTTAAATGTTCCCCTTTAGTATAATATTCTCAATGTGAGGTTACCCCCAACATAAACAGAGTATGCTAACTTATTACCATATAAGGCAATGCTTCGAATCTTTCTAGAAGGATTTAATACAAACATTAGCTTAGGTATAAAAGCCCATTTCATGTAATGGTATAATCAACAACTTATGGGACATTAAAGAATGGTATATTTCCTAACAAACTTAAATGTGCAAAAATCAAACCAATCTACAAAAAGAGGATTTAAGTGGCATAGGAAATTATAGGCCCATAGCCATCCTCACAAACATTAGCAAGATATTTGAAAAAGGAATCTACATTGGTTCACATTAAACAATCTAACCTTAAATGTCAATAAAACTCCAGTAATAAAATTTTCACAATGTAAAATAACCTCCGACTTAAAACTTCAAAATAACTCCACAACTGTTAAATATTGTTAATAAAATATAATTTCTTGGTTTATGTATTGACTCTAGACTGGAATGGTCATACCACATGGAACGCCTGTCACGGTAACCTTTCGCACTAAAAAACCTAAAAAAATTGGTCAGTACAAACGCGGCCACAACTGCATATCATGCATATGTTGAATGTAGGTTAAGCTATGCTGTAATTTTTTTGAGTACCGCTGGTGACTCTGTACGCCTCTTTATTATTCAAAAGCTATGTATAAGAAATATTTTTGGTCTAAACTACCGAGATCACTGTAAAAACACTTTTCGTGACAACGAAATATTAACCTTTTACAGTCTATTCATTCTCGAAGCCATCCTTTTCGTAAGAAATAATGTTGATCTGTTCGAAGAAACCATGCAGACAATACCCAACATAAAAAAATCTAAAGCCAGATTACCTATCTCTAATTATTGCAATGTAAAAAAAATGTATCACATCACCTGAGAGTATAAAAATCTTACCATCCTCGACTTGAAGAGAAGATTAAGAAATGTTCTAATTTCTAAAGCTTGCTAATAACTTAATGACGAATATTTTAAAAACCCTTTTAAGTAAATATAATTTTGTGTTGTATATATGCGTATATTATGTGCATTATCATTATTGTGACATGTTCTACGCCTTTTAGGATAGGTGTTGTATATCTGCAAATTTTTGTCAAATGGCACAATAATATGCCTTCGTCATTTCAGTACCTTTTCATCTTATCTTGTAGACTTAGTTAGCATTATTGCTTATGGGTGACCAGTGCTATAAAAGCTGACAACTTAAAAAACGTCATTTTTATTTTTATAGCTCGAGTTTTGTTCGTAAGGTATTTTTCATGTTATTGTTGTTTTTACTGTTATATTAATATTTCCTTGTTTGTATAACGGATTTTTACTGATAATTTGAATTCTATAAAATAATATCTTCCGATTTGAACATTTTAAATTCCAACGTACGCATTTTGGTTTTGTTTGCAATTATATATTCATTTTCGTGAAACTTAGACCATGTCCCAAAGTAAAAATCCAGAGCAGTAGTGTAAGTGGTTAGAGGAAATTGAGGAGAACAAAGAATATATTGAAGACAGTGAAGATGAACAATCCGAAGGCGATTTGGAAGACTATGAAGACGGAGGAGAAAATCTTAGCGAACATGAATCGGAAACAGACCAAGACATCAGTTCTGGTAGCGATTCAAACAATGTAGATACATGCAAAAATAACTTTACTCACTGGAGAAAGAACGTCCCCAAAAAAATAAGAGAACAGCTGCACGTAATATAATTGCTGAATTGCCAGAAATCAGGAGTGAGGCGAAAAATGCGACTACCTATTTAGAAAATTGTAATAAACATTCACCCTACTTTTTTGGTAATTCATTTCTGTCATAATTTGTAATGTTCATATTATACATTACAAATAATCAAAAATATTTTTTTTTTAAGTCGTTAAAAACTATTATTGCGAGTGGAATACCATAGTATCACTTAGTATCACATAGTATCACTTATGTAACAAAAGTAAGGGCGAGCAACGGAGTGTTAAAACAAATAAAGACTACTACTACCAACGTAAGGTATAAAATTCGACATTAATGAAATAAATCTCGATAACCTCGATCACAGTGCTACTAATTTAGATATTCTGCAGGTTACAAACATTACCAAAAGTGACATACTAACCGTTGTTAAAAACATGAAAGCTAAGACGAGTGCAGGTGAAGATCAAATTCCACTATATGTACATAAAGGATGCATAGAAATACTACTTACTCCATTAAAATTTATCTTCAATAAAATTATCTCAACTGCTGAATATCCCACAAAATGGAAAGTAACCAAGGTATAAACAATTTATAAAAACGGAGATCGTGGGAATATTGAAAATTATAGACCTATTGCGTTAATTCAAACTGTATCCAAGATATTTGAGTCTATTATGTACCAAAAAATCTTCAAACATGTCAAACCACATATATCAGAAAATCAACATGGTTTTATGCCGCAACGTTCGACAGTATCTAATCTTACGTTTTTTGTACAGGAGGCATGTGAAGCATTAGATGAAAACATACAAATGGATGTAGTGTATACGGATTTCGCGAAAGCGTTCGACAGAGTTGATCATGCTATTTTATTGAAAAAACTACATTATTATGGGTTGTCTACCAAATTGCTTAAACTTTTAGAGTCTTATTTATTTAGAAAACAGGGTTCAATATGTGGTGTTTGACAGCTGTTCGTCGTCTAGGTATAAAGTTCACTCAGGTGTCCCTCAAGGTGCAAACCTAGGGCCTTTGTTATTTTTACTGTTTATAAATGACTTGCCGTCAGTTATAAAGTATTCAAAAAATACTCTTTTTGCTGATGATCTTAAGATTTGGCACCCAATAAAAACAATCGCCGATTGTGAACGACTTCAATATGACATTGATAGCATCCTAAAATGGAGCATTAAGAATAAATTGTATTTTAATGTTACTAAATGCTCTACCGTATCCTATCACAGACGAAACGAGCCAATAGTATAAAACTATACAATGAACAATGTACCATTAATTAAAAAAACATCAATTAAAGATTTAGGTGTAACATTAGATCGAAAGCTTAACTTTGCTGAGCACGTACATGCAATTACACAGTCAGCATATAAGTCACTTGGGTTTATATTACGAAACACTATTGCTTTCAAAAGAGTAAAATCTTTTTATATTTTATATAACTATTTAGTTCGAACTAAACTGGTTGTATGGAACCCGAAGTATGAAATATACAAAAGTCAGTTAGAGGCAGTACAAAAAAGATTCATACGTTATGTAAAGTTAAAAAAAACTGGTATTTATCCATTTTTAGAGTCGTATAAGGCATTATTAAGTGCATATGAGGTCTTGTCCCTCGAAAGACGAAGGTGCATGAACGACTACATATTTATCTTTAAAATTATTAATCATAAAATATACGTTCCATTAGATTTTCTAAACAAAATTTCATTTTTGGTTCCTCGTCTAAGTAGTCGTTCAGTTGATGTTTTTTACTTGAGGAAACCCCGCACAAATATGCTGCAACTATCACCGCTGCATAGAATTTGTCTAATAGCGAATATTTTATCAGGTTTTATTGATATTTTTTGTAACTGTTCGCTGGTAAAACTTAAGAATAGGTTAGTATTCACTTTGCATGCTAATGATAACCTTTTTTTGTATTAAATTAATTTGTATTTGTGTATTTACACGTTTTTTATATGTACTATGTACTTTATATTTACTTGTGATGTTATATTATAATGTTATGTAGGTACACTACTTTCTTGTAAGTAGGGGTTAGCCCCCTGTTAGAAAGAATTAAATAAATAAATAAATAAATTAAAATATTCCTACATCTAAACCTTATTGGCCATAATCATACCTAAAAGTACATTTATAAGACTGTTTTAAAACTATAGAGAACATGTTTCAAAACTTTTTACTTGTTTTTTATTATAAATCGTATCAAACTTTCAAAATTAATAACGAAACTGTGTAAAAATTACTTTAAAGTACCTGTTTAAAGTGTTTAAACTGCAACTGCTTCTCTATCTTCAGTCTTGTGTGATACCTAAAGTAGATTTCGTTGCGGGCATAAAAATTTTCAGCTTATTAAAAAAGTTGGCATGGCTTTAAAAATTCATCAGCAAAAATTAGGACAACTCGGTTATCTATTTTTAACTCGTTCGAGCTTTTTCGTTCGTTTTATTTCCTTGGAACAGAACTGTGTGGTGGGAATCGTGCAGTCGCCGTATAAAAACTTTGATATTTAATTTCAAGTTTGCGATGCATAATTTTAATTACATAATTTTCGTTTCTTTTCTGCGCCAGAAAATTTGCTGAAAGTTTTCTTGGCAAACACGTAATTTTGCATAATGAAATATGCGTTCTACTCGGTTTGTGCTTTATTTTTGGTGCTGGACTTTTGTCCCAACTAAAATATTCTGCAGAACTTCGACAGTTTGGTTAAGGCAAAGTTAAAAAACGAAAGAAATTGTTGCAGTATTATTTTGATTGGTAATGGATTAGGAATATACAGGGCGGTCCACATAAAAGGGCCACGATTGGGATCTCGTAAACGGTAACAGCTACAAAGAAGTTTAAATTAGAGAGACCGTTACCTTTCTGAGGCCTAATCAGTGATGCTTTAATGTCTTAACCCTCGTCAGTCGGCATAATTTTACAACGTAACAGGCGGTAAAGGTACAATTGTACCTTCATATATTTTGTATGAAAATTCTTAATAAATAAAAATATTTTTTGTGCGATCGTACTAGAAACAGCTGTTTGACGGACGCGTTAGCAACCATAAAGTACTGCATTACCGGCCCTATCCTTAGCAACGGCCGTAAAAGTTACTTTTCAGGCCGTTACCCTTAGCAACGGCCGAAAAAGTAACTTTTACGGCCGTTGCTAAGGAGATGGCCGGTAATGCAGTACATACGCCGTCATCGGTCAGTGACAGAATGTGACGTAGTTTCTAACCTATAATTTTGAAAATTACTAAAAATTTAAATTGTTTTGAATTCTATCGCACAAAAAATGTAATATGCACCTCGGCCAAAACGTACTTTTTCGGCCTTGCCTGTTTGCTGGCCTCGACTACGTCTCGGCCAGCAAACCAGTGTTACACTTTTTGGCCTTGATACATAAATAACTATTATAGGGCAAATGGATAATATTTAATATCTACACATTGTTTAAGTCATGTTTTGTAATATTTTGCTTATTTCAACCCTACTTAGATATTTTTTTTTGATTTTATAACGGTCACCTGCAAAAAGATGCTGAATATTTGCGTTCTTATCACAACATAAGTGGACCTTTGATACACATTCAGTATTTGAAGAATCTGATTTTGAATATGAGGAAGAATCATATGTTGCATCTGATGACGAAAACTATGTACCACCAGCGGATGTTTCAGCTGAGGAAAAGTCAGACCTCGAGCAAGAAATGGTCATAGAGCAGGAAAAAGAATACGACAAGAAGAAAGCGTTGAAGATGAGCCTGTATCTCAAAGTGTGGATGACATTTGGACTGCTAAGGATGGAACTCAATAGCATAGTGATCCACTGCTAAGTACACAAACAAGATCTCGTAACATCATACGACGAAGAGGTGGGTACAGTGAGAAAAAACAAGAGATTTATGTCAAGCAACCTGCCAAAAAAAGGCCTGTAAATGCGACCAATTTTGCCTATAATCGTAATGCAACAATCTGTTCATATGTGACAAAGAAGAATAAATCAGTCGTGCTTTTGTCATCCATGCAATGACGGGAGAGGTCGATGGGACACAAGCACCCAAGCCAGAAATGATAAACTATTACAACAATTCCAAAGGCGGAGTTAATGTTATGGACAAAATGTTAGGCGAGTACACTGTGAAACGAAGAACATTGCGTTGGCTAGATAATAAACAACAATCAAAGTAGGCATTTTCTTAAATCGTTAATATCTCGGTAATACCTGATGGTACAAAAATATTTTAGGAGAAAAAGTTTTAGATTATTATTATTTATTTTTTTTTAATTGAGAGTTTAGGGACGCTTCGACAACTTTGGTCACTAGCGTCCGGAAGAAAGGGGGCGGTGAACAAGGAAATGGTGGGTAAGGTATGGGTAGGTGGAAGTACTGTCACAGCATTTGCCTATAGTAGGTAGGGGAAACCACCTGAAACCCCTACGATGACAGACGGCCGCGGGATTCGAACCCATGCCTCCCGATTTTACTCGCTGGGTTGCAAATATTCTTAGATAAATTACGAACTTGCATTTTTTTTTTAATGGAAGCCATAGTTCTCTATTATCTGGTTGTTTTGGGTTATGCTGAACACCTGCATATAGCCTTAATTGGTAAATTCTAAAGATACATAAGTGTGCACTGTTCATTGTTGAACAATTTGTTTTGCACAAACTACTTGAAATCAGTCATGCAAGGACACAAAGGCCAAGAATAATACGGCAGATAAAAGCTCGAAGTTGCCAACACCGAACGACGGGAACGCTCATGAATTCACATTTTCTATATCATCGCTTTATTAAAAAGGCAGCAGTGGGACAAAATATGAGTATTATTTGATTAAATATATAAATTAAAAGCTCGACATCACTGTGCTCTAGATATTTACAAAAACGACGCTGAGAGCGTCTACCAGCATTTCAAAGTTCAAATTGAAGATCTCTGCTACGTGATTTATTATTTAATAAAAATTAATGAAAGTGCAAAGTTTATAAAGCAAAGATACATTTAAAGTTGTTAAGATAAAATCGCGTTTTAAGAGAGTTTAGGGCAGTATACAGGGTGTATATTACAACGCTAAGAAGAACATAAGGATCTTGGAAAGCGTTAGAGTAATTAAAACAGTAAAGAAGGGTGTATGTGCCTTCTAAGAATCTCAAATAAAATCATTCAAATTGTGCCCAGTTCTTGCAAAATCGTAAAAACCCTCAGGAGCAAAATTTGTCTTCTGTATAACTTTCCTGTTATTAACACTAAAAATGTGAAATTTGTATTCGAAGGTTAGACAAACGCCTTTCAATAAGTGACTATCGAACAAGACGTTTTATGAGCCATTTGCTAAAAGCATAACAGCAGCCAGCGAACGACATGGCCTCAAACTAAATGTCAAAAAGACTAAATGCATGGTCAATTATAAAAAAATACTACTAAACCAGAGGAGAAGAAGGAAAAGAAGGGAGAAGAAGAAGAGGAGAAGAGGGAGAGGGAGGAAGAGGGAGAGAAAGGGAAGGATAGGGAGAGGAAGTAGGAGTAAAAGAGGGTGAGGAAGAAGGAGGGAGGGGGAGGGGTGGGAGGGGTGACAGGAAGGAGAGGGATAGAGAGCATGAGAGCGAGGGAGAGGCAGAGGCAGAGGAAGAGGAAGAGGTAGGGGTAGAAGAAGAGGAAGAGGAAGAGGAAGGGGAAGAAGAAGAAGAATAGCTTATTGTCCCTAACAGTGCCAAGCAATGTACACTACGGTCAGCCACAACAACGAAAACCACATAAGGTAGTAAAGCATATTTAACAATATCTAGATTCCATTTTTTTGTTATATCTGGGAACTGTAAATTAAAAATGAAAATTTTTATGTGCGCATTAAAAAAGTTCTGCCAACAAGACCACAAGAAACGTTATACCCGGCAATCTTATCGATTTAAAAAAAATTTACGTACCCCCGAGCGTAAGTAGACCGAAAATGTAATTATCTCCTCGAGTAGTCATTCATTCTGTGCTCATTATGCACTCCTGCCAACCACTAAAAACTTCACCGTAGACTTAATAATAAAAGTTTTATAACGAGGGGTCAGCTGACATTTTCCTCTCGTGACACAAGATAATAGGAGCAGTGTACCTTGTTAGCCCGATTTTGAAGGTTTTAATTTGGAGTTTAAGTGAGTGGCGCTGTAACATTCCTGCAAGGACGCGGCCCTTTAAATTTGAACAATACGGATTGTATTTTACATTTAAAGGTATAATAAATTACTAATCAAAAGGAGAATATATTTTTATGAGAAAAGAAATTAAATCATCTTGGTATCATATGTGGAACGATTCCACTTTAGTATCAATAAACTGTAGATGATGTAACTATGCAAATTATAAACAGTTGCGACACGTTTGTAAAATATTGTACGCAACAATTTAGTTTAGGTAGAATATTTATTCAAGATGGTCCTCGTCAAAGCAAAACGGCTAAGCACTTACTCCTGAAACAGTGGCATTGTTGGATGAACAAGAGTACAGAAGAGCAAGAGAAAAAAAGACTAAAATTTAAAGATATAGCGACAGGTGTGGGATTTTATACAGGGTGGTAGATTTTTCGATGCTCACCTTTGCTATCTTGAAAACTGTAACACTTTGCACTAGCTAAATTTTTTACATTAAATAATCAATTGTTAATCTAATTCTCAAACGAAATTCTACTGCCTTTTTAAATAACTTTAATGTTGGAAAAAATTGAAAGTGCTGTATCTCTCAAAATTTTCACAAAAATGTAAGCTACGAAAAGGTTGACTTTAGACCCACATAACCTAATACATTTTTTAAAGTTAATATTAAGAGGAATCTAAAAATGTAAAAATATACAAGATGTTCTATTTAAAATTTCAAAGTTTGAGTCCGTTTCCGGTTGCACCGGAAGTCGCATTGCAACCTTAATATTTTCATCGAATCCGAAAAATACCGCAACGCTCAGATACAAAATTTCATTGTTATATCTGCAATAGTTTTCTAGATATTTGTCTGTTTCCATACTTTTGCGCATTAGTGACCATAATGATAACTGAAATAAAATATTCGTATATGCTTCACCCTGTATACAATATATTCAAATGGAGGGAGTAATAGTTATTTTGTAAACACTTTACCTTCCATAAAATCGTAACTGGTACGAATGCATTTAATTTATTTTAATAGTTTAATTAAAGTTTAACAATGGGGTAACCAAATGGCTTATACAATTATACGGTGATAAAATTAATAACATGCGTTTTTATGATGAAAATATAGTTTAAAATTTACAAACCTGTTTAACTGGGTTGATCATACGCAAGTCGCCAGTTGTTTTTTTTTTCAAGATACATATCAAAAGAAGAAAATGAAAATTTTTCTGGTTTTGTTAATGTTTTTCGGTGCATTGATGTCTGCTAATATTGAAGGTTAGATACAGTTATCAATCAACATTTATGTCCTCCACATTACAGACGTGTAAAGTATAATTCATTTTTTTTTTTAGTATCTGCCATTGGTTAAGATTATCATTGTGAATGTATGGATAACTGCCCGCCGATCCTCAGGAGTGAAAATAAGAGAGGTTGTACCAAATACTGCTGTGTTTACATCTTTTAAAGTGTAGAAGATGACTAAAATTTTTATTACGAAAATTATTGATAATAAATGAACTGGTAAAATTGGCGTTGATTCTTGATTGATCGAAAGATTATTTTAATTACCTGCGCAAAAGACACGAATTTACTTTGTGAACTGGGATTCAAAAAGTTTTTTTTAATAAAATTTATGTTTTCCAATTTTCAATCGTGTTCTTTTAGAAAATTATCTTATGTAAGGTGTCCAAATTTTTATACCGTCATTTATACAGAGTCCTGCAACAGTCAGGCTTTCATAGCACCGCTCAAATTTTCATTTAAATAAAAAAAACTTTTAAATTCCAGAATATCTACGTTTTCTAAATTATTTCAGTATAAAATGAAACCACTTTTTTTTTGTATAGAAGTTAAAATTTTATGGTGGAATAATTATTGTAAGTTAATATTAATATTGCATCCAACATTTGTGTTAAGACAAACTTAAGATATTCATGTCTTTAATTCAACAATGAATGTCAAATATAGGTACATCGTTATAGAAGTCATTTACTTAGCACATACATGTAATGTTACCAACACAAATACGTACTTCTGTATCAATTATTTGTGTAGTGCTTGTACATTGTTACCATCGTCAATCTACGTCTGGTTAAGCCGAGAACATTGAGTTGTCTTGTTCTGTTGCGCCAACAAGAAAATAAATTATCCAAAGAGAGTAGGGGTATAGAAAGTTACAGAGCTTATCAAAAACTAACAAACCAAAAATAGTTACGTATGGAAACAAGCTTTGAATATAATGGTATCTATTCCATGTACTAAGTGCAATAATTCTAGAAATAAATGACAAGTTTTTGACGTTAGTGAAGTGAATAGTCAGTTTTTTCGATTTCCACGTCACTCTATTTACTTCAATAACGATTAGAAGAAAAAATGTGGAATATCTGTTTTGGGTATAAGACATACTTAACAAACAATAAAGCTCTCTTAAAGACGAATTCGATGACATAAGAAAAAACAGGGGTTTTCATTTGAAAAAATTGAGTTACGAGGTTTTGAAAATCATGGAAGTTGCCACCTATTTACGAACACCCTGTATGCGTGATTAAAACTTTTTTGTATCCAGCAAATGGAGCAATGTTTTCTGCGTGTCCTTACCAAATTACAACTCTGTACTTAAAAAAATAACTTCAATAGATTTTTTTTAAATAAGACTTAAAATTTTAAAAAATTCAGAAAAATATTTTTTTTTAGTGACAACGCCCCATAAAAACCTGTAGTATTTTTATATTGATGCAAAGCTAAAATAAATTCGGTCATAAATATTAAATAAAAAATGGGGTGTTGTATTTGAAATATAAAAGTTGATTTTAGTTTCAGAGAGGTGACTCATCCTGTGAAAAAACTGTATGAAACAGCATTTGAATCAACTTTCTATCTAAAACCGTTTATCGAACGATCCCGCACTAATGACTCACTCTGTATAAAGTTGTTAATCGACTTAAGCTTTTTCAAATAAAATTCTTTGTTACCAAACATTCCATTTTTGTTTGTTCCATAACTTAACAATAAAGAAGCTAAATTATAGTACAGAAACGCCATAATTTTAAAATAGCAGCTATTCGGGTCATATTGACCCAAATACCATACGTGCTAAAACGTAGACACAACAGGAAGGTTAAAATCATTAGTTTGCTACATCTATACCTTATTACGATTTATAAGCCACTTCTGTGTCAATTTGTGTGTCAAATGAAGACTGTGAAAAACTCAGAAACGTTTTTTTTTATCCAACCGCAGCCGCCTTGATTCATCGAAAATATTAAAATAAAAAAACTTACCATAGACGTCGACGCAGCCCTGTCGTATCTTCAGGATGCTCGTGTTGATTTGACACATGTAACAACCGCGATCGGATTCTTTCAGCTGACGTATACGGAGTTGCCACGTCCTCAGGTTGTCATGCGAGACACTTATTCGGGAATTGTGTGTTACGACTTTCGTATGCAGACTGAGGACCGTTTGATCTTCTGCACGTACCCACGCAACCTGAAAATATGTCTTGGATGAGATTTTATGGAAAGAAACGCGCCGCAAATTGATATTAAATGTGCAATATGAGCGAAGGCTCAGACGGCGCCGATTTATCGTGGGTTTGTTACCTCTCTCATTTTCAGATTGTACTAAAAACAAAGCGCCAATAAATCCGAATATAATTGCTTCTAAAAATTAGGGAAGATAATTTGTCTTAAATATATTTTTTTTTAAATCATCCTTTTATTTATTCTCCCGTAGAAAGTCTAGACGAGACGAAAAGAGCAAAGTTCAGAAACATTAAAATCCTTTATTTGCGTAAAGCAGGTATAACTGAGATGGTCGCATATAGAATAATATTTAATAAATTAAATCAGTTGAAACAAAAATACAGGAAAGGCAGCTGGGATGGTTGGGTCACATTTATAGGATGAAAGAAAAAAGGTTAACCAGAAGAGCATATGAAGCAAGAACACAGGGAAAAAACAAACGAGGTAGACCAAGAAAAACCTGGCACGATGAAGTTTAAAAAGCAGCAGCGGATAGAAACATCAAATGGAAAGACATAAAAAGGCTAGCACAAGACAGAAAAACATGGAAAAAAATCAGCACAACACAACTCAACAGTCCTACACCTAACAGTAGAAGGACTCATGACTAAATAATAGGAGTAATAAATAAATTTCAAACTTTTAATTTACTCGCGTACCATCATAAAGTATCATTAAGTTATTTTTCTGTTTTTAGAAATCCATAAATAACGCGTAAATTTAAAAGAAAGTCACATGTGTTTTAAAAACGCGTGCAGGTTATATTATTTACATTTTCTCACGGTGTTTCAATAAACAAAGCATTTTTAAAATCGTTATTAATGGAAGGGTTAATAATAATTATCGATTTAAATGCTAGTTCCGATTCGTAGATCAAATAAAGAAATAACTGGTGACTGATTTGTTGGGTCATAAATTGTCTTTTTGAATTCTAAAAAAAACGAGTATACATAGCTGAACCCTAACATCTGGAGACATTTGGCTCCAGGTCGAAATTCCTCGGGGATGCCCTTTTTATCTAGATATTATGTTGCGAACTGTTATACATATGTTATTGATTAAATATTGATTAATCATGCCAGTATTGTTAACCTAAAATTTTATTAAAATGAGCTATAAATATTGAGTAATTTAAGTTATTAATTAACATGATTTTACATTGGTTAAGTATATTTGGTTTTCAGGCAACAGATTTTACAGTTTAATGGTGGGGAGAACTTAATTTAAAATTGGTAAAAACTATGTATTTTTAAAAGCTCCAATAAGCGACAAGCTAACGTATTCAGAAATCACTCCACCACTATTCACAGATCTGAATAACGAATTAACGAATGTATGTGTGTTAATATCCACCCTAACTATTTCAAATCTCTTGCACGATTTGTCCATCCCAAAAAATAGGCGGTTTTGACCGTCAGGTATCTAGCAAAGCGTACAAAAGGCATTGTTATTCAGTAACCGAGGTTCACCTTTTTGAACCAATTCTTTGGGACCTAGCGATCGATGTTCTCTCCGAGAAGCAATTCTCAGGCAGGGAACACCCTTGGTCATTCAATATATGCAAATTTGCGTTAATTTGACGAATCAGATTGATGTTCTCTCCGCGAAGCAATTCGTAGGCGGGGAACTCCTTGATTCATCGTACTAGCGTCTTATTTATTTTTAAATTTCGCGTTGATGCCTGTCCGTCACAATAACCATGTCAATCCGATTTTATGGATAATTTTCTTCAAACAAGCTTGATCGTGTCTAATACACAAATATCGAGAATAAAGATAAGGTTTCTCTTGAAAGCGTGTTCATCAATAATTTTTCTAATTATAATTTAAATGTAGTGAACAGAAAAGATTGTTCCTGATATTTATTCATTGTATCTATGTATATGCAAGTTAGATTACAGTTGTCGTCGAATCTGACTTCCTAGTTACCATTTTACTCTGTCTTACCCATGATTTTCGGTCCCTGTAGTCATCCTTTTTAGTTTGTAGTTGTATCCTTGTCATTATTTTCTATAACCTCATATTGTTCGAGTAGTGTGCCTTAGTCAAAATGCACAAAATATATCAACTATTGATTTGTTTATAGACAGAACCGCAAATACTGACTTGCACTAGAATAATACTTTACGTTATTGTGATTTACTGAAGCTGAATTCCTCATAACTTGGCTCTTTTAAAGTGTTGAATCATTTAGTAACTAACGCGTCAGTTATTGTTTTACGTTATTCAATTAAAAGTTAATGAAGTAGGGCTGGCGTAAAATAAAAATAATTGATGCCAGACGGGGTCACAGTATGTTATTATACTTAATTATAAATTCTGCGTAATACTAAATAATTTAAATCGTTGGATATAGCCAATAGTAATTAACACTAGCAAATAAACCACTAATTATTTGCAAATATTTAAATTAGTTAATTTCATGAACAAAAACGCGCGACTGATTTCAGAATAACAAAAAACCTTAATTATCCAAATATAATTAGCGACAAAAAATTAATTTTCTGTTTCATAAAATACACAAAACGTTTGCGCCACCGGGATAAAGCAAACAGCAAAAAACGGCTTACAAAAAACCAAAAAAGTCTTTCTCTCCGACTACGCTTTCAAGCGGGCATAATGCGTTTAATTATATCTTTTCATTTTGTCATTTTCGTTAACATAATGAATCGAGGTCCGCAGTTTAATTGCCTTCTAATATCTTCAAATATTCAAAGTTTTTCTTTGTGAATAATTAAGGACAACGCGCCCGAGGTCCTGTTCAATAAATCATGGGGAGGCTACGTCAACTGAAATGAGAGAGCATCGGCGAAATTCACGGGAAAGAAGAATTTCTGTGGAACAACCCGAATGTTGCAGAAATGAAAGCGCGGCTTAGATTTATAATTGCCGCAAAAATTCTGTATACATTTTTTTTTTTGTTCCTAAATGATACCTACCATTAATTAGCAAAATTATTGAAAAAACACGGGAGATAATTGGAGCGCAGTAGATGTGTTTTTCAAGTGCCTGCGGCAACAAAACTCAGGAACGGCAAGTCACCTTGGCGTATATGTAAAACAAAAGAGACCCGAAATATTAACGTTGTACAGTGTGGTCTATTTTCGATGCCCATACAGGGTATCTCGGTTATTATCAAAGATAGAAAAAAACTAAATACATAAACTCGATTTATTTTTTCGAGAGAAATTTATTGCCGTAAACAGATTTTTAATATCTTTTTTAATTTTCGAAATATAGCCAAAAACCGATTTTTGGCACTTTTCAAAAATGTTAAATATCTCGTTTAAACGAGAAGATAGAAAAAAAATTTAAAGACATTTTTCGCATGATTTTTTGTGCTTAATAACATAGCGATGTTCAATTGTTTTTTACTCATATTAATGCCGATATATTACACCTAATTTTCTTATTTTAAATAGCAACCATAGGCAAATTATATATTTTTAAAAAGCGCAAAAAATAAGCTTTCGATTCATGTCAAAGCCAACTATGGTTGTAATTTAAAATAAGAAAGTTAGGTGTAATATATCAATATTTGTATGAGTAAAAAAAAATTGAACATCGCCATCTTATTAAGGACAAAAAACCATGCAAAAAATGTTTGTAAAGTTTTTTTCTATCTTCTCGTTTAAACGAGATATTTAACATTTTTGAAAAGAGCCAAAAATGGTGTTGGCTTAATTTCGGGTATCAAAAAAGACATCAAAAATGTTAAATATCTCGCTTAAACGAAAAGATAGAGAAAAACTTTAAAGACATTTTTTGCATGGTTTTTTGTCCTTAATAAGATGGCGATGTTCAATTTTTTTTACTGATACAAATATTGATATATTACACCTAACTTTCTTATTTTAAATGACAACCATAGTTGGCTTTGACATGAATCGAAAGCTTATTTTTTGCGTTTTTCAAAAATATATAATTTCCTTATGGTTGCCATTTAAAATAAGAAAGTTAGGTGCAATATATCGGCATTGATATAAGTAAAAAACAATTGAACATCGCTATCTTATTAAGCACAAAAAATCATGCGAAAAATGTCTTTAAAGTTTTTTTCTATCTTCTCGTTTAAACGAGATATTTAACATTTTTGAAAAGTGCCAAAAATCGGTTTTTGGCTATATTTCGAAAATTAAAAAAGATATCAAAAATCTGTTTACGGCAATAAATTTCTCTCGAAAAAATAAATCGAGTTTATGTATTTAGTTTTTTTCTATCTCTGATAATAACCGAGATACCCTGTATGGGCATCGAAAATAGACCACCCGTACAGGGTGGGCAAATTTGCATGTTTTTATAGGGAAACTCGGTAATTATAAGAAATATGAAAAAACGGACCGCTGTTCCTCGATTTTTTTTTTTTTGAGAGAAAAAGTTAATGATGAAAACTAAAACTGGTTATCGTCTATTGTTTTCGAGTTATCATGTGATTATTTCTGTCAAACTATCGTTAAAACAACAGAATACTACCAAAAACCAAATAAAATATGAAAAATTACCTAATTTTTGCTATAGGTACCTAACCCTAACCCTAAACCCCCCTCTGCCTACGCCACTGGCTTGTAAGCCTATCTTTTACACTAGTATATTAACGTTTATTCCATGTACAGTTTTGTTTCATACAAGTTTTAATATATAGAAATTGCTGTTTGTAAGTCTCCGTTTGATTCCTTCTGGTTAGTTAACTGCTAATATTACGTGTAATCGTGTCAAAAGTGTGCGCTTAAAGTGTTAGTGACAGGTTAAAATAAACGCGGCTCAAGAAATGTGTAAGGTTTTCAAAGGTAGGGAAATATCTGCTTTTGATTTAGCAGATTAAAGCTTCAAGTGAATTCAAAAGGCCCCGGATGAAAGATCTTTATCCAGCGCTTTATTACTTATCGTGAACTGTCAGCGGCACTACAAAAACTAAGGTTTCCTAAAAACGAACGCGTAATGAGCTTAGACACTTGCCGTTTTGTATAAAAACGGCCCGACGTGTACGGAAGAGCGCTGAAAGAATATTGTGTGAGGCGCTTTGTGTTGATGGGAGACGTTTCACTTGAATTAGGGATTGCAATGCAATACAGGGTTAGCCAATAGGTATCACAGAACATACACATAGGCATGACGGGGTTTTAGTAGCCGATTAAACGAACAAACAAAAACCAATCACATACTCAAAACCTAAATTAATTAGCTTAAATTATGCAATTTTACTACATACACCAAATGTTTAAAAATAACTTCGTTCAAATGATTCCCATGAGAATTAATACGTAGACGTAATACATCGCGATTGATGTCCTTACTTCACGTTCAATTGCAAGTTTCAGTTCTTGAAGTGGGCGTGGTTTATCCCTGTACAAATTAGGCTTGAAATAGCCCCATAAATAAAAGTCAGGGGCATTCAGGTCGGGTGATCTTGAAGGCCATTGAATGTCATCGAATCGTGAGATAACTCTTCCCGGAAAAAATCTCGCAGTGTTCATCGACTGAAGAGCTGTAAGGGCCGTAGCACCGTCCTGTTGGAAGTTTACATTGTTTAAACCGAGTTTTTTTACTGAGGAAGTTTTGCAGCATATACAATATACACGTACCGATCAGAGGTGACCGTTACAGTCTGATTATCCAATTCAAAAAAATAAAGACCAATAATTCCTGACTGGGACTGTGTAGGTTTTTCATGCAAACTAAAAAAGGATTTTACGAAGCCCAGAATCTGAAGTTTTGCTTACTCACGAACACCAATTAAATGCGGCAATCGAAATCAACAAATGAGACGTCAACTTGCAAAACTCTTTACATCCAATTTAGTAAGAATATTAGATAGTGGTGGCGCTGTTGACTTTAAACAGTCCGTCATATGGTTACTAAATCATAATGCAACAAAACTTATATTTTCCCAGCTCATTTTATACATGAAAACTGTCTAACGTTGCAAAACTCTTTCAATCCACCATTACTACTACTTCAAAACTCTTTTCATCCATTCTAGAAGTGATTATTACAAAACTCTTTACATCCAGCGCCATTTTACCCTGTTAGTTATTTTACGGAATCAAAACATCATATATCCTTACCTAATATCTTTTATATTTTGCGCTTTTATTAGTGTTCTGTATTTGACATCCGAAACGCACGTGTATTGTTTTTAAAGACAGTCTACTGTGTTTTTGTGTTTTGTTTAACTAATATTTTTATTATGGAAATTTCTCCAACATCTTCTTTGATTGAAGAAGGAAGAAAAAAATATTTGCTGAATATGCAACTGTTCTAGAACTGCCCAAGGATTTCACTGTTTTTGATTGGAAGAACAGTGGCGTGCGGTGGGTTTTAATGTAAGGGATGCTGTCGAATATATATTTTTTTAAAAATCCTTAAAAATCTATTTAAATCTTCATCACCCACATATATACATGCTTAAATCCCGTAAAATAGCATGACAACGTATTATTATTAACTAGCACTACTAATAACTTGTAATAATCCAAAAAAGTTTTAATTTAAAAAAAAATTCAACTTCTTACTAGTCTGTTATAATTCGTGATGTACATACCTGCGAGAGAAACTCTCGTATTTTTAACGAAGCTAAAGAAAATTGTAACTGATAATTTGAGAAATAAAAAAATTAAATTAAGATATTCGAGCTCTGCAACTTATTAACATAAAAAACTTTTATTTTACAGACTGACTAAAAATTTTTAGAGCTATGACGGTTTTAACAAACTCTCCACTATGCAGTTGCATATTGCATTCATGTTTAATGAAATCGTATCCAACAATAAACGCTAAGCGCGAACACAATACTACCGCATTACCGGTGATCGGTGAATGCGTTTTTAGCTGTAGATGCTGTTTTCAAACCAGCATCTACAGCTAGTATATAGCTCCATCAACTGATACTTAATACGCATGCGTTAACTTCTATATCTCTATGCTATGAGTCCAGCCCTAGATGCTGAGCGCTACACCGCATTCACGGCCTTAAATGAGGCAGTCAGACAAATGGGATATATTATAAGATCTTTTTCCCCTTAACTTTAAAATGTAACTTTTAATGGACATAATAGTTCAATAAATACTGTCTACAAATTAATTTTAGAAAAACAAATTATATATTAAATTAATGTATGAAATATTTCAAAATTTTAAGGGATGCGCCGCATCCAACGCATTCATGGACTGCACGCCACTGTGGAAGAAAGCAGTTGAATCTTGCATAAAGCCTCCTGGTCAATAGCATTTTAAATTTTCTATGGCAAAGCGATTTTTTATTAAAAAAACATAAGTCAGGAAGTATAACTATAAAAGGTGAAATCCATTATAAAAGCAACATTGGAGTATACAAATCTGTTCTGAAAAGATGAAAGACTGTGGCCAGTATCACTCCAGAGGAACTTCCTAACAACGTTCCAGCCAAACAGTTAAAGCTTATTGATGTAGACAACCTTTTAAAGAAACACTTTGGCGTTGATTGGAGAAACAATCCAGAAACTGATTTGTCATTTTATAGAAATTTGATCGATACTTTTCATGAAGAAAATATAACAAATGAAAATTAAAATCCTGATGAAGAAGAAATATTGTATCCTGAGGACGATGGTCTTAGAATTTAAATTCTTTCTCCTGTATTACAACTATTTTTGTACCGTATTTTGGAATTTCAAAAAACTAAAAATAAAAATTTGTAAAATAATTCTAATTTCTTTTAAAAAAGCGAACTATGTTCTTTAAATAATGTTTCAAAACTTTTTAAATCCACAGATAGTTTGCAAAACTATCTAAATCCAAAACATTTTCTAAAATAACTTTTTCCGAGATCATATTTTTTTTTCAGTAATTGCCGATCAATTTTTTAATGCCTTCTGCAAACAACTGTGCATTATGAACATACATAGTTAATTATAAATCTACGTATAGGTTTTTCGCGTTTCCTGTGAAATTAGTTATGGCGGATATAGAAAGTTTTGCAAATTGGCGCCTCAAATATACTCTAAGGTGCCACAACAAAAAAAACTCCGAAACGTGGAACATTCTTACCCCGTTTTACGGTATTATATTTTCAACAAAGTTTGCTCGACACTCGTATACAATCAGACTACAAGACTACATGCAGTAAATTCTTCAGTTTTAATTTTTCATTCATGTAGCAATTTTTATTTATCTCTTTTCGCTCTGCAACAAGTATTTTTTGACACGAATCAGTACTAAAAACGTTTATTGGGATCGATAAAAGTCAATCTCGTCGGACCCTAAATTTACCGAGATAGTCTAGTGATAATCTGTATGCTAGTCAGACGGGCTTTGGTCGCTGGGGTGAAGTGAAACCACGATATACAAGCGAAATACAATGTAACCATGTATTTGGATAGTCCAGACGATCGCGGTGAATGGATATTTTTGTAGTTAAGCCAAGCAGAGATTTCAGTTCACAGGTTTTGCTTAAAAAAATGTATTTTTTTATGTTCTTGAGTAATAGTAGAAAAAGTTATGTTTTAATTTAATATAAAATTTGTAGAACTTACTTAAACATATTAGGTTCCTAACCCTCCGTTAGGCGTAAAAGCGCTATGAATGAGTTCTCGCGCAATCTATCTGGTAAATACATTGTGCATTATATCGTATAACAAAATTGATTTAGATATTTACAAAAAAACATACTGAACAATGTAAATAAAACTCTTATTGGATGTTTTTGAGAAAATATAGTTTTATAATTTTGTTAACGCTCTTACAAAACACCAAACACTAAAGCTGCGTTCACATAGAAAAGTATTGTATTGTATTGTAGCGTAAGCAAAGTTAAGTATACGAATATCAAATGCTAGCGTTCACATAAGCAAAGTAGTGGAATTGCCTTGCAAGCCGCGTTGCAGACCTTGCAAACTCCAAGCTTCTTGCAATACCCCATAACAAGAACCAATCACAGTGATCTATAGATTAACCCTGCGTATGCCCAATGGGAATCGCCATTAGTGTACAAGTAGCTGGCGCTGCCACTATACCACCTCTATGTGAACGCTTCTCTTGCAGGCACCTTGCAATACAATACAATACAATGCAATACTTTTCTATGTGAACGCAGCTTTTTTAACAGTCAAATAGGAGTTATTCATCAGCTTCATAGCCATCCATTATTTTACCGGAACAGGTTTTGTAAACCATAAATGCATCTTCCATACAAAAACATTCATTTCAAAGTCGGCTAGAATATAATATTTGCAATATATTTTCTTTCATATAGCAAAAGATGCGCAAGCTATAACAGTCGAAACTGGTCTGACAAGTTAGTGAACTACAACAAAATTAAATGTGAAAGCAATATAGTGGAAGGAGGAGCAACAAGCGAATACTTGGGAAGCATAATAACAGAGGATGGGAAAATAGATGCCGAATTAACAAATAGAGCGAACAACTCAAACAAAAATATACTACTCATTAAACAAAACAATACTAGGACGCAAAGCATTAACATAAAGGTGAAAGGAAAATACATTATGTGGCAACATTACCAACATTAAACTATGCATCCGAAAAATGGACGCTATGGAAAAGACACGAAGCTAAAATTAACACCATCAAAATAAAACACCTCAGTAAAATTGCGGGTAAAACTAAATGGGGCAGAATAAAAAACGAAAATATTAGTGAATTAACAGAACCAGAACCAATAATAGGAAAAAAAACAACTAAAATGTTATGGCATATAGTAAGAATGAAACCTGATAGAATCACAAGAAAAATAATGGAAATTGGAAAACCAGGCAAAAACCAAAGAGGGAGAACGAGAAGAAAATGGATAGACCAAATAAGGGATATAGGATTAGAGAAAGAAAAAACAGTAGAAGAACACTAGCAAACGACTGAATGGCATAGAGAAAATGAACTAAGGATACGAAACCCCTGCCCGACGTTTAAAAAGGCAAAAGGAGGTTGAGAAGAAGTAGCTTAAAAGTTAAGGTTATTTCATCCCAATGGTCCTTCTTTGTATATTTGGGCCAAAGTTCTGGAAGCATTTTATACCATCAAAAAAAATCGTTTGAATGGAAGTTTCTAAACACGTCAAAGGTACTTTTCAATTTCCTATTTCTTCTAAAAACATTTTCTTCTCATAAAATAAAATAAAATTCTCACCGAATTATAGCAACTGTGAATCTGTGTTAAGCCATTAACAGCATTAGTAGTTAACAACATTGATGAGATATGGGTTCATCACACACATCAGAGAGGAAAGAGCGATTCCAACAATAGATATCGAAAGATTCTTCGCCTCCGTAGCAGGCATAGGCTGAATATGTCGTGCCGTTACGTTTTTTTGGGATACAAACGGCATTATCTCGATTGACTACCTTCAGAAACACAAGTCTACAACTGGGAAGTACTACGCTAAGTTATTGAATCAATCAAATCACGAAATGATTAAAAAAAGCTTGGATTTGGCGAAGAAAAAGCTGCTCTTTCGATCTGACAACACACTGACCTATTTGTCCAGAATTGCAACATCCATGAAATAGAAAAACTTAGCTGCCAACTGATTACCCTTGCACCCGTATTCTCCAGATTTGGCTCACTCCGATCATTGTCTATTTCCAGTTTTTAAAAATTTCTTGGCCGGACAATAATTTTCATCACATAAGGATGTCATAATGGCTGTGAAAGTTTATTACTCAGACCTCGACAAATTGGTTTACAAAGATGAGATTGGAACAGCGCTGGAATAAATGCATTGTGCTTTGAGAAGATAATTTATGAAACTAAGAGTTATCTTGAATTGAATAAACAATTGTTTCTATACCAGGCCGCGAACTTTTCAAGCGCCCCTTGTACTGAAAGTACCTTATTGTACAGTTATCCCAGTGTATCGGTAGCATATATATTACACAAAAACAGGCTTCGCAGCCCTCTTAATGTCTTGAATGGGAGGATGTGTTTAATAGGTTAGCTGTACCATCTTGCATCGTAAGCTTAAGGGGTTAAAGATGTTTATATATGCACTGCATGTAGCTAAAATACCGTCGGTGCAATTAATATGAAACATTAATTATATTACATAAAGCTATTAGCTTTTCTGAAAGGCTAACTACGTAAAACATTGTAACCTGTAACTTGGAACTATATTCCTCAAATAATCCGTTTTATGAAGTCTGAGTAGGCTAAAAAACAAGCGATAATTAAGCGCTATTGTTTCACTTGTCTTATTTGTTTGAAAGGTGATAGTTGAGACTATAAATTCAGGTTTTCTCACTTGTTTTGCATTGTTATGCGGACAAATCCGTCTAGATTGTGTTTAAAGCTGGTTGATGGGTTGTTTTGTTGATTTGTACTATCAAACAAACGTCGTTATACTACCAAGCGGATTGTCACCTGTAGTTTGTTGTATTAGTTTTTGATAAATTTCTACAAGAGAGCTAACTAATACAAGAATGGCAAGAAGGGTATATAAGTAATCTCTACAAGAAAGCAGATCGCACGAAATGCAAAAACTACAGAGGAATTAGTGTAGACTCTACGGGAGAATAATTTAAAATAAAATTGAAGAAATTTGGATGAAGACGAAGAACAATGTAGATTCTGACAAGGATGTTCTTGCATAGACAATGAAGGACAGAGGACTCCAAGGACAAGATTGGCTCACAAAAGAAGATCAAGATTAGGATGCGACAAATGGTTTTAAACTGAAAAAAATCGCAAATATGTGTGAAAATGAAGATGGAAGGAAAAGGAAAGAGAGGAGACCAAGAATAAAATGGGGGGGAAAAAATGAGACAGAGACTAGAAGAAAAAACAGTCAGTTGGAGAGATGTGCCACAATTAGCTAACGGTAGGCAGAAGTGGAGAAATACAGAAATAAAAAAGCTGACCTCGAAATCGAAAGGTACAAAGGAACCGGTTAAGAAGAAGACGATATATAGTTTGTTAAGTTATTGTTTAATTATGGATGGTGACGATAGTGATTTTGGTGTCAATGGGGGACACAGAAAAAATATTTTGGGTAACAAGACCGTAGAGTGTCTTTACTGGACCCGTATGCTTCCAGGACTCGCCTGCAGCTCGTCCCAGAAATGCCCATTCTTTCAGTATTGTACCACTTTCCGGGCTTGTTACGTTAAATAATTATTTACGTTTTTATCACTCTTTTTGTTTTGTTTTCATTAGTCTAGATTAGAGTTTCTCAACCTTTTTACCCTTGCGGAATTCTTAAAATAATGTTCATGTCCCCACATTAAAATTATTTTACATCATTGTAACAATCTTTTATTCTTCTTTATGAAGTTAAATTTCAAAAAGAAAACTTTTTTTTATTAGAGCTTGTTTCATAACCAAAAGCGAAGACTATTCTACGCACAATGTGGACTCGTTGGGCACGAGTGCGCAGCGCGAGTATCACGAATATGGATTTATTCGAGTTTGGAAAGCAATAACGGGTGTTGTAAATAAAATAAGTTCTGCCTGGCTGTGATCGATGTATTGCGGGAACGGAGCCACTTAGAGACTTGGGACTTGCACCAAACGAAAGGTAGATGTTTGCGAAAAGAGAATTTTACGCGCAAGGCTATCCCTAGCGAAGAAGGAACCCGATTTATCATTATTTTTGGGGGAACCCCAAGCGAGTTTTTGCGCAACTTAGGGTTTCGGGGAACCCCGGTTAAGAAACGCTGGTTTAGATTCTTTTGCTGCATTTATCAGGAAAATCTATAAAATATTTGTATCAGTTAAGTGAGACGTTAAGGATTTATAACAAATTAATTTTCTCCGAGTATTGCATTGCTTCATGCTTAATATATATTGTAATAGATACACCATTGTATGTGATTTATTTGTAGCGCCACGACATGTTTTATAAGATGATATAAGGGTTGCCCCGACCGCAAACGCAATAATTCATTCCAATGCAGTGCTCCACTCCTCCACCCGAAGAAGAAACAGGAATAAGAAACGTTTTGTTTGTTTATTAATTTGTTCCGTTGCTAAGTAGAATAGTTTGTCGCATAAGTGGAGGAGATATTCTTGTGGGAATGTTCGTGTTGCCTTATACATTATTAACGCTTTGTTATAACTCGAAACAAATGCCTCGCCGTCGTGCGGAATACTAAGGGCCGATATTTTATTTAAAGTTTTTGCGCGGTCGCTGCGGCATCATTTACACTTCTTGTCGCTGCAGATTTGCGTCGCCCGACTTTATATGAAATTAACTGAAAATGAATAGCTTCTGTGAAAGTTTCGCAGTCTGAGGCGAAATAATTTTAGTAATGTCGTTGTAAGAAGCTTGGAGACGCGGTGAGGGATTGCTTATGGAATATACTGGGTGATCCTGAAGACATGTCGCTTCACTATAACTTTTTAGTCTAAGTCCGCGTTCACAATGAACGTACTAGATAGTAGATAGTGGTTAGTAGTTATTTCGTAATGCGTAAAAAACACGTAATGAAATGTTTGCATGGATACGGGTAACAACCGACTTGTTTGTAGCATAGCACATTACCTCAGTTTAAACTCGGAAGGTTGTTTGTTGTTTATTAAATTGACACTTGTGTTCCACGTATTTATTTCTACATGATAATTTGTGGAGGATTTTAACGGTAATAAGTAGTATTAAACATCGTTCAACATAGTAATTTTAATTAATTTGAAATATTAAAAACATAGATACTTCCCTTTGTTTTTGTTTTTGCAATAAATCAGAATTCCATAGTTACTACGAAAATAATACGTTCATTGTTAACACTTGCATTTGATTCTATACATTTCAACTTTAGCTACTAACCACTATCAACTATCTAATACGTTCATTGTGAACACTTGCATTTGATTCTATACATTTCAACTTTAGCTACTACCCACTATCTACTATCTACTACGTTCATTGTGAACACTTGCATTTGATTCTATACATTTCAAGTTTAGCTACTAACCACTATCTACTATCTACTATCTACTACGTTCATTGTGAACGCGGACTAAGAACAAAAACTGGCAGTTGCCAATAAAAACTAGCACAAATAGTAGCATATGCCGATGATCTAGCCTTAATAGCAAAAGAGAGAAAATGTTTAAGAGAAGCACTATCGAAAATCGAGACCAAGGCAAAGAAAAGGGGGCTTGAAATAAATCAGGAAAAAACAAAATACCGGGTGTAAATGAAATGTGGTAAACCCCTTCTTTTCTTTAGTTTTGATTTTAGATTAATAAAATTTTATACATGTCATATGTCCAAAAAACCTAAATTTTTAAGCATATTCACACAATTGTTTCACTTCCGGTTTCGCCGTAAACGACCCCAACTTTGTTATTTATTGGAACAACCTGTATATTTGTACATTTTTGGAAAGAGGAAGCGATTTCGGATAAAACGGCACTATTTTGATTGATTTTTATAACCTCAAATAGTTTTTGAACCAAAATTTAATTTTGTGTTTATAAGTGTTTTAAAATGAATGTTAGGATTTCCTTTTTAATCGGTTTCTCTTGTACCTACCTTTAGGTGTCGAGGTAATGTTAAATAATAGAGTGCATAAGTTTGAGTAAGCTTTAATTTAAGCGATATAAATAAAATAAGCTATAAACTGACAATTTATAGTGATTTGTTAAGTTAGGATTTCCCCATTTTTTCTTAAGGTTAAGGAAGGGAGAAACTATAATAGGAACAATGTGATTATTTCTCGTTAGTTAGTCTACGAAAGAATGATGTCGAGGTGTTGCAATTTCCTATGGCGCGCGAAAAGATTAATAAACCGAAGAAGAATTACGAATTAGTGATTCGATTAGAGGAGGAACCGGGCGATGTATCGTTCTGGTCTCCGGTCGACAAGCGGACTAACGCTGTGGTCTCGTGCAAGGCTTGCTTATAATGGAAATCGACCGGATGGGAGTCGCGTTTACAGCGCCAGTTCCGATCCAGAAGTCAAAACTCGCGATATAAATCTTCATTAACAAGTTATAAATATGTTTTACATGGACTAACCGAATTATACGTATTTTCGTGTGGATATTGTCTGAAAACAATAATCTCTCGGCAAAATTGAATCTCCAATATTTCATCGTTTGCTTTTGACGTTAAGTGCACCTGAATATTTTATTGCTGTGATACAGCGGGTGGGTGAAGCTGATACGAGGGCTAAGCTGAATTTATTGAAGAAGAAAAAATACCGTTAACATCAAAATCGGCAACTTTATATTATTTAATTGTTTACTTGTCACTTGAGGTTTAATTGGTAACATCATGTAGTTATAACTTACAACCAGGGACAGAAAGTCGGCAGAAAAATAATCAACCCGACCCCTTTTTTTTTTAAAAATACAATGTAATTAGTAGACTTCACTACCGTGAAAGGCGTTTTTTTTCCGTTCCTAATGGGTAGTTCACACGGTGACATCAAAAGTCGCGACTTTTGATGTCGCGGCTTTAAATGTCACCGTGTGAACTACCCTTTAGTGCATTTTATAATGATCAGAGTTTATTTTCGTATGTTTACTAAATAATGAAGAAAAAGTACAAAAATCAAGTTTTTTTAAAATTAAAATATAATATTTTCAACAATTCGGTTATGTAACGCCAATTTGCAAGGTTGCATCCGACCCGCGTTATAAGCGACTTCCATTCTATTTGGTATTTTGCTAAAAGCAATATAACACTGTAATCGTATACTAGGACTGTTAAATGTTAAATGTGAAAGATGCATTTATAATAATTTTATAATAACCAGATATCTAGCGTTTATTTTCAATATGAAAAATTATGTATTTTTTGTACTTGCCTTGTGTACGCAAAATTTAGCAAAAATTGTGCTCAATAAACAGGAAATTTTCGGTAGTCTTATAAAACGGAAATAATATTATGGACAAGTTAACCAATTTACCAAACTTATCTGCAAAACACCCTTCGTTATTAACCGTCAATTTCTTATTTACTAGGGTTAATTAAACAAAATAAAATAACTCATTAGAAATGTTTAGACATTAAAACCATATTTCTACAAACCTTAAACTTAAAAACTTCAAAATAAAGGCACTATCGGTTTTTGAAAACATTCAAATGTCAACACGAGGTGAGATTTTGTTGACTACAAAACTACTTCTACCGTGTATCACACGAATCATGGGTTTTGTACACTTGCGCTGTCTATAAACCTTATCCAGTACAGTATTTATTGCAGATAAAAAAAATTCGTTTACACGCAACACTAGTTTGTGTTACTTTAACCCTTTCACTGCGGGAACCGTATTATTACTCGAGCGTAACCCACAAACTTCATAAGACCCGAAAAACGCCGCACTGAAGGCACGAACTTTTCAAACTAGTGCCGCAGCGAAAGTGTTAATCGTTCCAGGTTTCCGTTAAAAAAAAATCGATTGACTCGTTTTTTCGTTTGTTTTAAATTTTTCATTCTGTTCTCAACCTTGAAAAAAACTTAATCAAAAACGAGTCGGGAGTCGGTTGTTTTTCCTATTCTTGACTCCTCAAAAAAGGTTCGACTCATCGACTACCGACTTTCGACTCCGACTCCGACTACGACTCCGACTCCGACTCCGAATCCGGCTCCGGCTCCGGCTCCGACTCCGACTCCTACTCCTACTCCGACTCCTACTCCGACTCCTACTCCGACTCCTACTCCGACTCCTACTCCGACTCTGGCCCCGACTCCGAATCCAACTTCAACTCCCGACCCTTGGTTATAACTCAGTTAATTAGGTTATTTAAGTAACGTTATATCGTAAGCAACAACCCTTTCAATATTTGCATTCACTTTATGTAAAAAAAAAAACATTTTTGCGCTCGTATTAACTATAATCTAGTTAAAAACAAATTTTGGCCGCCGTGGAAGAAGGAGCCTACCAGCGCGTCGTATTGTTCAGTGGGAATGTTTCAGCGGAGACAGCGTTAAAGCGGATACGACCGTCGTAACGTAAGGGTTAACAACAAACTCTTTATTTTTTGACTGGTTGTACATTTCTTGGTGGTTGGTTCCTAACTACCCCAGCGCGACTGTTCCAAGATTTTGGGTGCCTGTTGTCAACCATTTTTATTGTAGTTGTATCCTTGTGATTCTTTTCTATAAGAACATATTGTACAAGTAGTGCGTCCTATTGTAAATGTAAATAAAATAACGCTGAAGCTAAATAATAGTAACTGATGCCAGGCGGGGTTTTTACAAAACGAAGATACGTTTCAAGGTAGCAATAAAAAAAGTTGTCGTTGTACGCAAAGTTTCAGGAATAGACCTATCAATAACTTCCAATTTGTTTTTATAACACATCCGGAGGCCGTAAAATATCGAACGGCTTAATTTGTAATTTGGTTCGTCGCCAACCATGACCCCGTCATCCCACGCATAGCGCAGAAATCACGCCTGCTAAGAGAAATAGTGCACGTAAATTTTCCATTCATTTTCATCCGACCATTACGTCAACAACGACGGCACCGCGAAAAAAAAACCGAGCGCGCTAAATGCAACACATCAAACCTAGAATCAACATCCCTGTTTTGAAAACAATAGCGAGCCGTGTTCCGAATTACCTGGGGACCTTTTGTTTTGCATATTTCAGCGATCTCTCACTGCCTTTGTATGCAAATACAATCTGCTTGATTTTTAACTGGGAAAAAGCTAAATCCTTTGTAATACGAGGCTTTCCGTGTTGTATGTAGTTTTAAGCCGATGGTATTAAAATGCAAGCGTTATTTTTAGATGGAAAGAGCATGCAGCATCTATTCTCAAGGGGTTCGTTTAATTTTGTTTGTAGCAGTTTCAATTTCACGCCATTGTGATAGAACAGAGATTGAGATGCATCAGGTAGATCGGCTGATAACGGAAAAAGAAGTACTGGCTGAACTTCTCGTTTTGTTGTAGATCCTATAATTTATGATGCTTAGTTAATATCTAGTTTTTACGTTAAGACAGTTAAGAAAAGAAACAATGGCACATTTAAAGATGGCGTACTTGTGCTTTATCGATCTGTCTAAAAACTTCAATAGAGTGCCAAGGGAAAAGATCTGGAAGAAATTGAAACAAAGTAGAGTAGGAAAAGGATTATTAAACGCCATCAAGAGTTTAAATAAAAGTAGTGGAACTTATGTGCGAACCCATAGCAGCAGTTCCCAGGAATTTATAACAACTGTGGGAGTAAGAGGCAACTTAAGTCCACTGCTCTTTATAATTGTTATGGATAAAATAAATAAAGAATCTAAGCAAAACACAAAGAAAGCCTACTGGGGTTGGAATAAACTAAAACCAATATCCTTAACAGAATTAGCCTTTGCAGATGATGTGGTGCTATTAGCTAAAACCGAAAAGGGCTTGCAATTCAATCTAGACGTGTGGGCAGATACATTAAGTATTAAGTAGATATAATATGAATATTAATATAACAAAGACAAAGGCTATGGTTATAGAGAAAAATCATGAACCAGTTACAATTAGGCTAGACCAAAAAAAGATAGGGCAGGTAGCAAATTTTAAATATTTAAGAACAATAATTGCAGAAAATGGTGAATTGGATGAAGATCTAAATTTCTAAATCATAGAATAGCGACAGCGACGAAATTTTACAACGCAACTAAAAAATGTTTGATAAGTAAAAAGGAAATATCAAAAGAAACGAAGACGCGAGTTTTTATGCAGTGTACGACTGTACGTACCCATTCTCACGTACAGTTCAGAAACTTGGACACTAACACAAAAACAAAATCAAAGAAAACTGGCACAGGAAATGAGATTTCTCAGAAGAATTGAGGGATAAATGGTCAGTAACAAATAAAATCGAAAAAAAACTAGGAGTAACAGATATGAAAAAAATCAAGAATACCAATGGGCGTTTACACAAAAAAATAAAACTTGATAAAATATTTTTTAAATGATAATCTGAGCTATAAAGTTTATTCTCAACCACCAAAAATTAAAAAAAAAATCATCCAGTTCCGAGAAATAAATTTTTAAAATGCCCTTTATATTTCAAATTCTGAAACGCGCTGTGATTGGCCTTGACGTCACTCTCCGCACAGTCCATGTGCAGCGGACTAGTTCCTATGCATCGCATAATGACAAGTTGTTATAATATTTTAATATAATATGTTTTTTCTTTTATTAACTATGTATATTATTGCAATGTACGTAAATTATTATTGTGACAAGTTCTTCAACTTTTTTTTTGGGATATTCAGAACAAATAAAGATTATTATTGTTATGTTAGGCGCGAAGCGCGCGACGAAGACGCCGCAGGGGCGTACTTTGGCCGTCGATTGTAAATAATAAACGTAATCGAACAACAATTACATTTTATTATAATGAATAAAATACAAACAGTACTGCCTTTTAACAGTATTAGCAAAAGAATGATCTCAAGCCAACCCCGAGACCCCTCAGGGTGGCTTCACATCATATCTTAAGTGTTTTTAACATAAACAAATATGACATTCCTGGACCAGGCATATTTGTGTTCAAATATTCTTTACGTATACAGTATTACGGGAGGTTTTAACTAGTTGTTAGTTTAGTGTATATTTCATTATAAAACAAAGCAAATGTGTAAGTAAATTAATTATTTTGTAGAAATAATTCGATATTATACTAAGGTCATTTAACAGGTGAAAATATGAACAAAAAGTATGTTTCAGTTTATTGTTTAATAATAGGTGATTGTAAACATTAAAAAAATGTACCTACTACTCTTTTAGTCATAGCTATATCTAAAACACTTACAAAATTAATCTTAAATTCGAGGTAAATAAAATATGGCCTATATATAATAGTAGATAATTGATAAAGTTGGTTTCTCCTGTTGTTTAATTATAGGTTAAATAAACGAAAAGTTGCTGGTTCTCAAACAGGTTTATTCGTTGCAAATTCTTTTTTTAAAAAAGATCCGACATGTTTCGCCAATGTTATTTTATCGTCATCCTCAGGGCTAAAAATTATATTATATATACTTATAACTTATTATAACTTATAACTTATAACTTTTCGTTTATTTAATAGTAGATAATGTTCAATTCAATGATTCTACTATATTAATTTACACTTATAAGTTTTGAATGTTATCAGTTTTATGCTTAGATCATATAAAAAAAGGTATATGGCTTTTTGTAAAACAAGCACTGTTAGTTCAGTATAAATATAATACAAATTTCATAAACGAAGCAACAGTGCTTTAACACTAATCAGCATTTTTAATCAAACATATAAACATGCACCAAATAGCATACTACAAATAAGTATTGTTTAAAACTGCAGATTTTTTTGTTGGAAGGTTGCTTCATATTACATATTATTGCCATATGATTAATGCTTAATGCTAATGATAATGCTTAATGATAATGTTTTTCACTTAAGTGTATTTTTTTTTGCATAAATACTATTTAATATATTTTTTAGTTTATTCAAATTTTAAATGGTCTTCGCAACAATATAATTTAGTTTTTTCACTACTAGTAATATAGCGTAGCATTATGACGTATATAAGAATGCCGTAAATTCAATTTCTCTACCTATGCATGGTTACAGGTAAACAATTTTTCATTATTAACCACTGGTGAATAATGAACAAATTTATATTTTTTGATAATGCTGTTGTAGTTTTAAGGAAAAAAAAATTATAGGACGATTTAGTATGATGGAGAAATTCTCTTTATTGGTATTTTAGCATTTAAAACGTTGTTTAAATAAATTAATTTAATTTTAAAAACTTTGGTGTATTTAAATAACACGACTTTCGCGCCGTAATAAATGACGGTTGTCAATATCCACACCGTCCACACCGTCGATTGACACAACGTAAAAAAGAGAAAAGTTTTAATAATGTCAGTATTTTAGATGAAACCATCGCTTAAAAACAATGTTTTTTAATAACAATAGTGATTTAGCAAGATGAGTAACACGCAGATTCAATATTTCTATAGATAGGTACTTAACTTTTTATATTTTAGGTTAGAAAGTGCGTACATAACATAAATGGGTTTGTCTTACTAGTAGTGAAAAAAATAGTATATACACCACGGTAGAGAAGTCTTATAGTCTTATAATAGAGGAAGACCAGAAATAAAATGGGAAAAAGAATTGAGGCAGAGACTAGAAGAAAAAGGAGTCAGCTGGAGAGATGTGCCAGAATCAGCTAACGATAGGCAGGAGTGGAGAAACAACACAGAAATAGAAAAGCATACTTCGACACCGAAATGGACAAGAGGATACGATTAAGAAGAAGTAGAAGCTAGATGTTGATAAAGACTTTTATAATACAGTTCCGAAGTAGTTTTATTTTTTTAAGAATTAATTGCGTTAAAACTTCATATAATACACAACCGTAATAATTTACTTGTTTAAAATACTATTTTACTTTTTATACTATTTTTTACAGTTCTTTATTAGGAGAAAGTGAAAAATTGTATCTAAAAAAATGGTTCATAATTGTAGAAAAGCTAAAGCTCCATCATCACAAATTAGTTATCTTTATTAAAATTTTTGTTATCTAAATATACTTAACTTTTTATCCATATACATACTATAAAAATACAATGCACTTGGGACAAACTAATGAAAAATAAGTAATAACCCGCTTAGTAGGTTGTTCCATATCCAATAAGAAATTGGTGGTAACTCAAAATTTGATTAAAATTTCATTAATTTTGGTTTTATCATTTAAGTAATGTATAGGTAAGCTTTAAGCTTGTTCAGAAAAATTAAACACATTTGCAGGGTGTTTCTTGAATATTGCGTAAAAATTTGGGAGGTGATTCCTTATCGAAAATTAAGGAGGCGTTTTCATGATTTTTTTTCCTTAGGCGTCTCCTTTCGGAGGTACACCCCCCTAAAGGGGAGTATAAGTGTAACATTAGGTTTTTATTTTATTTCTCAAATTTGGATTAATGTAGGAGAATTATATTTGGTAGGTGTTTTATACTTATTAAAAGGTTTCCCATAGTTATATTTTTAATCATCTCACACCTTCATAGGGGGCTGAATAGTGCGACGCCTATTGGTTTTTTTATCAGAACTTTTTGGTGGGTAAAAATTTTGCAATTTAAAAATTTGTCTTCGAAAGCTTGGTTTATTTAGAGTTTTTTTTTAGTCCTTAGTTTTTCTCGTATAACCTACCATTTTTGAGTAAAAAATAAAGGAAGTAAACATGAACCATCAAATATTCCTATATAAAACGATTTATTTTAGTGGTTGCCATGGTTTGTTTATGTTCATATTGGGTAGAATTCACGGGGGTTTTAGCGTTGTTGCCTAGTAAACCTAAAAATGAATTACACCAGTCAATTCTACACAATATGAACATAAACAAACCATGGTACATGTTTACTTATTGTATTATTTTCTCAAAAACGATAGGTTTTACGAGAAAAACTAAAAATTGAAAAAAGTTCATTGCAAAGTTTCAACCAACCAAAAACTTCTGATAAAAAACTAAGAGGGGTCGCACTTTTCAGCGCCCTTTGAAGGAGCAAATGATTGAAAATATTACTATGGAAAACCTTTTAATAAGTTTAAAACCTCTACCAAATATCATTCTCCTACACTTATCCAAATGTGAGAAATAAAATAAAAACCCAAGTTTACCGCTCCCCTTTAGGGGGGTGTAACTCGGAAACTCCAAGAAAAAAAAATGAAAGACCCTCCTTAATTTGCGATAAGTAATCATCTCTAGAATTGTTTTGCAATATTTAAGAAACACCCTGTATATTTATTGTTAAGAGTGTGATAAAAACAGAAACTTTAAAGTCGATTTTCTCAAAACGATCTACATGTGATATAGAGCAAAACAACTCTATTGCGATCAAATATGCAAAGGATCGAGTAATTCAAAAAGCAACACACTACATATTTATAATTCAAACTGGGAGTTTTTGTTTACACTAACGAGAAAATAATTGACTCTTAAAAACTTTCCACCATAAAATGACGCAGTTTTTATCTTTACTTTGTGTTTTTCCTTTACATTTTAAAATGCAAATGCTCCACACAAGACGTTCGGCTCGTAAATACGAATCGATGTACGGTAATTTGGTTTATACCTCCTACATTATGTGAAACGCTCCGATAAAAATTCACGTATGAAATAACACATTTGTTAAACACACACATGTTCGAGCACTTTTTAGCAATAATGCGATGGAAAATGGCATTTCCGAGCTGGTACCAATGTAATCTATTTGTCGGAGAACCTAATTCGGGAGTGCACTAGTTCGTTCACACGACGTGCCTGTTAAATTGCAACATTCGAGAATTGTTTGGAAATTATTATGCTAAAGGACTCTGTCTGGTATAGGGCAAATGCACGTTACTGAACTTCAAAAGTTAGTGTTCTATCAGGAAACAGCATTCGAAGCGTACGGGTACATTTCCGGAAGGAAATATATATAATAACCAGAGGCTATGTTTAGTTTAGTAATAATCCTGTTAGAGAATTGTAGCAGCATATTAATCACGTTAAATGCAACTAAACACACTCAATAATTTGTTATGAAATGGTTTAGTAACGAATCACTAAGGCATTAGTCCAACCAGTAGCTCGCGGGCTCCTGGTAGTCCGCGAGGCTGTGTTAAGGCGCCCGCGAGCAGAAGTCGCACTTCCAAATTTCTCATTTAAAAACTTTCATAATAGATGCCAGAAGACAATATCAAAATTATCAGCCACAACGGCATATTGATGACATTCAATCGCTTAAAGATGGATAAAATTTGATGGATGTTTTCAGCATCTGAGGGCAATCGAACCCCTGTTATAGTTTTTGGTATTTACGCAAAAATTAACGTTCGTCGACAATTCAGAAATTGAAATTACAGTTTTATAAAATGACATCCAAATAAAAGCTATTAAAAAAGATGGTTTTTGACAAGCAACAGACCGAGTCATATATTAGAATCCTATCAAATGTGCGAAAAAGATAAACTCATTTTTAGATTATTTTTATATACAGGGTGTTGATTGGGATCGGGCCTTAAAAATATATATGAAGAATGAAAAAGGGTATAGGTCTAAGATTTTGGTTATGACGATAATGGTATCTGATCTGCTTAATGAAAATATTTTGAAGATGGCGAAAAAAGCCGAAGTTGACGTATACTTTCTTATTTCAAATACAATGGTCTATTTTTTATTGCATTTTTGGATTTAACACGTTATTTTAGAGGAACTTTTGACAGCTTTTGCTACACCTAAGTGCAGTAGTTTTTAAGATTTTTGGACTTTTTTGAAAAATTTTTGATTTTTATTGTGATGCTTAATATTATCTACCGCCGCCATTTTTAAAGAAAAATCGCTTAGATTTAGACTATGAAGAAACCTTGGAGTACATCCTGGAATTTTTGCAATCGATGCATTACTTACAGGGTGTCCAAAATTTAATGTTTTTTTAATACAACTTCAAACCAGTAAAACTCGTTTTTTTTAAATACAATGCACAATTTTTTTAAATTTTCTAATACAAAATTAAATTCTGCATCAATCTGTATTGGCGTTTCCTATACCTATCTGCAACAATCTTCGAGTTATTAAGAATTATTGATGAAGTTAAGAGAAATTGAAACATTTTTAAATAGCAGGCCTTTAAAATGACAACAAATGCCAATATTAATAACCGTCAACCACTTTTATTGCGTTTGGCTGAAGTATCCATGAAAATGGAAAATCAAGTGTATTCAAACACGAATATTTTGAACTTATTTTATATTCTTAGAGAATGTCACAAGATTATTGAAAGAACTTGTCGAGTGTTCAGTGAGAGGTATCCTCATCTGACTGTAATGGCCATACAGAAATTTCAATGAATAGAATAATTTTTTTTGCAATTTAGAAGAGTGAAATCTGCTAGTATTTGACCTAAGCGCGTGACAAATAATAAAACTAATGAAGTTAACATCTGATTAAGTGTTCGAATGATTGCAGGAGACGTCAAATTACCAAAAAGTGATGTGCATCGAATTGTAACTAAAAATTTGGCAATGAGGAAAGTGTGCGCAAAATTGGTGCCGACGGACGATCAAAAAGCAAACCGAATGACAATAGTTATCTGATAGTACACAATGAGAATTGTCTTTAATTTTTTATGTTTAGGTGTAGTTACTTAAACCTAGGATGCACATCACGGGCCTCAGAGGCACAGGGACCTATTGCTTTCTGTAAATTTTAATCCACAGCTTTTTTTTGATTTCCTGGCTGGAATGCTTCACTTAATGCTTTTTATATCATATTTTCTAAAAAATGTTGCAAACTAATTTTGACAATTTATTTTAATAATTTTTATTTAGTAATACCCCGTATTTATAAATCAAGGGCTTGAGAGGCCCGTAGCTTAATAACAGCTTATATGACAAGTAACCACACACTTTTGGCCACATGTTTGAAATTTTTTGGATATGTGTATCTGTTTCCGGATTTGCTATTGATGGAACTGTGTATGTGGAACGCCAGCCTGGAGAAGCTACACAAAATTCATGTAACGTTTAGCAATTATGTATTTTTTAAGCGACATTTGTTAAAAATAGTATTCAAAGTTGTTCAATAGTAAGTATTATAATGTGTTTATGTATTCACTAGCAAGAATAAATACTAAAATATTATAAATATTTTTTTAATTACATCTAACTGGGCCTTTCAGGCCCGAGACGTGTGAAAGTGTAGACATTTTTAGGCGTACATCCTAGGCTTAATCGTTTGTCCTCATAAGAAAAACTTATTATTTCTAACGGAAACAGTTCGATAACAATTTTATTTCATAAGAAAACAACATCCTTCCCATCCAAAGCCGAGAAGCGGCTTACTGGCGGCTTAAATTCTATTGATCACCGATAGATTTCGAGTTCTTAACAAAAAGCCAGATTATTTAGGATTACACTGCACGACCTTTCCCACACACTCACATACACAACTAAATGTATTTCGATCGGACACAGAAGTCCGCGTTTATCGGGAATACGAAACAAAATTACTTCGAGCATGGAGAAAATTACAGAACCTCCATCGGCCGTAATGAGCACGGCCAAAAAGATAACGAACAGATTCACCGAACAAAGTAGAAGCAATCGCCGAACTGCGGTCATTCGAGCACGCTCTTCAAGTCGAATTCGAAAACACAGGGGCACGTAATATCCAATTAATGCGGATAAGGTGGCTTTGAAACAATAGTAAGACTGCAATTACACGTTATACCTTCTATAACAATTACACTGGGATGATAACAACTGCGGCCGGCTGCGACAACCAGGGCCGTGCCTGGGTATATGGCCGCCTGCGTGCCAGTCTGTATGTCCGCCCCCAGGATAACATTAAAAAAAACTACTTTAATTTTTAATGTTTATTATTATACACAGGGCATCAAACCGGGAAAAAAATCAGTTTTTGGTTAACCGAAATCGAGAACGAAAAAAAATATTGGTTTTGTTCCCAAAACCGGTTTCTGAAAAGAAAAACCGGCTAAAAACCGGTTTTATGAGATTTATATGTTTGGATGAAATTTAAGAAAAAAAAATGCACAAAATAAACATTTTTTTATTTAAAATTTAAACAAAAATAATAACATGAAAAAAATTATGGTATTGGTTTTATAATCACAGACAAAATTATCAAACATAAAGAACATAGGAATACGATAATTTTACATTTTTTGTGTATTACCTTTTTCAGTCTTTGTCGAGTAAATAAACTTTTTATTAAATTTCACCACACGAACACACAACTAAAAGTTTTCAGGAATAAAGCAATTTATTTTTATTCGTTAAATCAGGGGTCGGCGCGACCGTGCACGATCGAGCTGATTTTCGAAAAGCTCCGCCTCCCACCACCCCCTTACGTTCTCACTTCCGCGCGATACCTACAAGCCTCCAGAGTCTATAGACTAATACGACTAATAAGACGAATAAGACCGCTTACGCGACGCCGGTCAATTGAAAAAACTATTTCGGCTCTTCGCTCGTGCAATGTTCGAAAAAATTCGGATTCGCTGCATGACTAGGTATATAAATACTACAACGACATAATCAGTTTTTATACATTTCTTATTTCTGAGAAACTCTTTTTAGATAGATTAGATTAGAGAAACTGTTTTTACTTCGTATCTTAATGAAAACAAACCGATTGTATTTTTGCCCAGTAAACAACTTGTAACGATTTGGCCGCCTCTTAATTTCGGCCGCCTGCGTGCGGTGCACGCAATGAACGCCCGTCAGGCACGGCCCTGGCGACAACTATGGACATTTCATTAGCCGAGTCTACCTTGTTAGTGACTTGGAACTGCATTTGGTCGTTATTTAAAACGGCAATTCGCGTTTACCTACAACTATCAACTCGCCTATGGAACTTTGAAACTGCCAGTCGTAAAGACGTTCAAAGATACTTCAAGCCGAATGGAACTAGTTATTTAAGTAACAAGACCGGAAAGTGGCACTTTACTGGAGGAGTAGGCAGTTTTTGGACGAGCCGTAGTCGAGTCCTGAAAGGAAACGTGTCCAGTAAAGAACAGAAATAAATTTTCCATGAAATGAGTATAACCCTTTAGTGCCCGACGGTACTTTTAAGTCCACTGTACATTTTATTACATTTCTCTGATACTACAACGTTTCTTGGCTGTTCCTGCCCATAGGTACTTACCAGTACCATGTCCGACATGCCAACACACCAATCAGCGCAATCTATGTTGAAATTTACAAAACAAATTTGTTTTTGTTTGTGCCTGTCATTCGCATTACATGTACGTTGTCAAGGTAAGTTATACATTCCATAATTAATGTTTTTAATAGCATAAAAATACGAAAAATATAAAAATTGTGTTCTTTCGCCCTAAATAAACAATCTTTTGTGAATAAATAGAATATTGTTTGTATATTTGCTTCAATATATTTGTTTTTTCTTTCGGTACTCTGAAGTATCGTCGGGCATGGAGGACCAAAAAATAAAATGGTGTCAGAAAAAACCACTATGTGATGAAGAGCTACAAGTATTAGTGGATACCATTTTATGTGAAGACCTGCCATTGGAATATTTAACAGACGAAGATGAAGATTTTGATATTGAGGAAGATTATGATGATGAATCAGTTTTTCCTACAGTTCAAACAGTAAATAAATCTACTGAAGAAGCACTTACAACTAAAAAAAATATTTCTAAAGAAGCAAATACATCTGTAAAAAAAAATTGAGGCCTCAACATCTACATCAGCATCTACATCATCATCAGAATCTACCTCTCACGTGGAAATCAGGCCAAAGGTAAACACTCGTTCAAAAGAAATAGTACATGTTGAAGATCAAAGCCACGAAGAAATTAATGTACCGAATAGAACTTGAACTAAAAAAAAAAAAAAATCACTACAATTCCCGATTATGAGTAACCACAGGGACCCATTGGTCAAATGTTTGAAGGCTGTGAGACAGCCAGCGATATTTATTTGAAAATATTGGGCAACTCGTTAGAAAATATTGTGTTCCAAAGTAATTTATATGCCACCCAACACAATAAATCCTTGAACATGACAAAAAACGAATTAATTTCCTACATTGGAATTTATTTCTTCATGTCTTATCATCAACTACCAACATGGAAACAATATGCTGCAATGAAAAAAAGAATTGTTTTCTAGAATACCATGATATGAACTAAACATAAATTTTATGTATTCTAATGTGATCATTGTTCCTAATTTATTTTTTTGCCAAAGAATGTAATTTTTTGTGTATTTTATTTTAATAAATATATTTTGACTTAGAATTTTATTTTTTGTATAAAAATGTTGTTTTATGAAGAGACTTATTTTTCGTTTATTGTAAAAAAAAACATTAACGTCACACTTTATTATAAGCCATAATATTAGTACTCGACATAGGCTTCTTAATGCCCGACGGTACTTTTAAGTACCAAATATTTAATCGTTCGTAATTGTTTAATTAAAAGTCATAAAATTCTAAAAAAAATTAAATCAGCTATTTTTATTATCAGAAACATGAATATTATAATTTTAGAAAAATATATACATTAAACAAAACTTGGGCACTAAAAAGGGATAATATAGGGGTATCATGTAATTTAAAAAATATTTATTGCGTTTTTCTCAAAAAGTTGCTTAAGTAAGGGTACTAAAGTTTTGCATCGTTGAAAAGAGAAAAAAAAGTCTATCAACCCTTGTCAGGCGGCATAGGTAAAATATTATCTTTTTAGTTTTTAAATTGCAATAACTTTTTTTCTGGAAACCGTAGAGGGCTAAAATTTTGTGACAACTCTACATTTTTGATCTAGATTATAAGATGAGCTAAATTTCAGAAAAATATTTCCCCTCTTTCAAGATAAGGGGTCAAGTTGTTTTTCCATCCATAACAGGTGGCATAGGTACAATTGTATCTTCATATATATTGTATGAAATTATGGGGGGAATTTTTTTTTTTTTATAGTGTTTTACTTTTAAAAATAGTAAGAAATAGTTGATTTACATTTTTTAATTCATTTTCTTCACAAGTAATGCTAAGTCCATCTTTGTTAGGCTGAGTGTTCATCACAAACAGGTTTCGCGCAAACTGCTCAGGACTTCCTAGTCTTACGTTGTTTCCGATGCGGTTCTCGGCAGACATAACAACTGCCAACGAGAGGTGAGGATCCGCGACTACCATGAGGTACTTGTAATAGTTTATCATTTCTGGCTTGGGTGCTTGTGTCCCATCGACTTTCCCCGTCATTTGCATGGATGACTAAAGCACGACTGATTTATTCTTCTTTGTCACAGAACAGATTGTTGCATCACGATTTTAGGCAAAATTGGTCAAATTTACAGGTCTCTTTTTGGCAGGCTGCTTGACATAAATCTCTTGTTTTTTCTCACTGTACCCACCTCTTTGTCGTATGATGTTACGAGATCTTGTTTGTGTACTTAGCAGTGAACCACTATGCTATTGAGTTTCATCTTTAGCAGTCCAAATGAACCAGCAGTTTGAAGAAGGCAATAATTACAAAAAATGAATTTTTGGAAAATTAAAAAAATGTTGTTGGTGTTGGTATTTTCACTTGTATAAATTTTGTTTTTGATGCAAAAATTAAAGTTTTATTGTGTTATTACATTTCTGCGACCACTTAATTTTTTGACAAAATATTTTATCAGTAACCATGACAACAAGAGAGTGGAATTATTCCCTTCTTCAAACTATTAAACTGCAATTATAAAAATGATGTAAAAGGAAGGTTTTGCAGTAATCAAAGATGAAAAGAAATAAACTTTATCTAATTTAAGTATTATCACATAACAAAAGAAATAAACAAAAATTATTTTAAAAAAGAAAAAATTATATCAAAATTATAACAGAACTTATTAAGTCTTCTTCACCTTCCACTTCAGTAGTGGGCCAAGTCAGAATGTTTTCATAAAAATCTTTTTTGTCATCGGGAATGTATGCAATTATTTTTCATACGTCTTTCATTTTTTTTGAAATTAATAGGTCTTTTTTGTTCGTAGGCTTTTGCTGTCGGTAACTTTGCAGGCATTCCAGGTTTCAAGAGTAGGAAAAACTATCTTTAACCAAACCATCAATAAATTCTGAGGCTATAAGGTAGCCTTTAGGAGATGATGTATATTCTAGATGTCTAGATGAAAAAAGAAAACAGTCAGGAAAAATTATTATGATGAAAATTAAAACAACCAAAAAGTTGAAAGTTAAGTATTTGAGAAGCGAAGTCAATAAGTATATATCAGGCTTAAATTACTAATGTCAGTTCTATTATTAAGAGCATTAGGTTCGTTACTAATGTGATACATTTCCAAAAACAGTCTTATGTTTAAATTGCTTTCTTTGTCTAAAATTTTTATGTTATCATTGTTGATTATGTGTTTGTTGTTTTGAAGATGAGAAGCTAAAGCGCAAGAGTTCAAGTTGATTTTTCGTTTGCTTTCGTTAATATGTTGATTGATTCTGTTTTTTAAAAGTTGTTTAGTTTGACCAATATAAATTTTGTCACAATTTAAACAAGGAATACTGTACACTAAATTTGACTCAAGTAGCAACGGTGTTACATCTTTGACTTTGGAAAATAATTGACCGATATTGATTACGTTACGTTTAGCGATCAATAAGTTTTCTTTATGTAGTATGTTGGTGATACGTGGTGTCAGATCTTCAATGAAAGGCCATTTTAGTATGTTATAAGTTAAGTTATTACTCATTCTGTGATAATACCATAAGGATACTTGTTATATTGTAAATCCTTTTTTACTGTATTACCAATGTAATTGTTACCACTACGATAATTAAGTTATTCATGTTAGATTTTCACGCTGTAGGTAGTTTAGACACATATTTATACGTCACTTTGTCGTTTGTCCATTTGACAGTCTGATTCTGCACATCAAGAAGCGATGGTTGCCACGCTATAATGAATCTGTTTTAATCTAAATTAATTATGTGTTAACTGTTTGGATCGTGCCGTCTTAAACTTTTATTATGTTTAACATCATCCTTCGTACCTTTTATTTATTGGATGTTGATCTATCCTAGGGATAAAGTGACAAATTTTCAACGAATCCACATGTTGATTTTCTCTTTATAGCTTCAATTTTCAATTTTTCAAATTTCAATTTATTTTTATTCAAGAGAAAACACATGTGTCGACGATTAATAATTCAAGCAAATTTTAATGAAGTATATATATATATATATAATCTGTTACCCTTGTTACCCTAAGGTGTAGGGTATTTGTAATTATTCATGTTAAACTTATGTGAACGAATTTCGTCCATTCCTTTTTGTTCTTCGCCATTCTTGTTGCTTCTGTCCAATTCTTATTTCGATTCTTTAAAATTAATGCCACTTCATCGTTCCATGTCTTCCTCGGTCTCCCCTTTCCTCGTTTATTTCCATCCCTTGCCTCCCATATCCGTTTCACTTGTCTTCCTTCCCCCATTCTGTTGAGGTGTCCGAACCATCTCAGTTGGTTTCTCTCGATCACACTATGTATCGACTCCACCTCCAGTTCTTCTCTGATCTGTTCGTTTCTTATCCTGTCTCTACGTGTGACACCCTTTACTGCTCTTAAGTATTTCATCTGCATCGCTTGTAATCTACTTCTCTGCGACTGATTTAGTACCCAACTCTCACTTCCATACACCAGGGTTGGTATGAATACTGTTTTGTAAATAGTCATTTTTGTTTTCCTGCTTATTTCTCTTTTTCTTATTATCGATCTATTCATACTGTGATACAATTTAGCTGCACTGCTTATTCTTTCTTTTATCTCGTTTTCTATGTTACCTTCTCTCTCTATCCAAATTCCCAGATATTTATATTCTTCCACCTGTTCTATTTTTTCCTGATTCAGTTCTATGTTGAGTTGCTTTTGATCTTTACCTATCATCATAACCTTTGTTTTATTCGTGTTAATCTTTAATTTCTTTTTCTTTAATTCTTCTTCCCATACCAATAGGTTTTCTTGTAGGGCTTTTTCCGTTGGTGCACAAATCAGCATGTCATCAGCAAAGGCACATTCTGACAGGTACACTGGCATTAACTTATTGAAACCTATATGTACCTTTCTAGTCTTGGTTTCTACAGCTTTAATGACGTCATCCATGGCTAATACGAATAGTGTCGGGCTTAGTACACCTCCTTGCCTTAGTCCGTCATTTAAGTCAAAGGTCTTTGATTCTAGATTATCTTTTCTTACGTAACTTTTGTTGTTAGTGTATAGGCTTTGTATACTCTTTAATAGTTTGTGGTTAATATTTCTGCGTTTTAATCCTTCCCAGATTGTCTTTTGTGACACTCTGTCAAAAGCCTTCTCTAAGTCCAAAAATGCCAGGTATACTTCTGCCTCTTTTGTTTTTTTTTCCCATTAGTTGTTTCACGGTGAAGATATGGTCGTGTGTGCTTCTTCCTTTCCTAAATCCGCTTTGTGTTTCGGCTAATTGTTTCTCGGTTATTTTCTTCAGTTTCCTCTCTAGTATGAACTCGTAGGCTTTGGATATAATGCTTAATAGTGTGATCCCTCTGTAGTTTGTGCAGTGTCGGTTGTCTCCTTTCTTAAATATTGGTATTATTATTCCGATTTTCCATTCGTTAGGCACTTCTCCTTGGGTCCATGCTTTGTTAAATAAGTGTGTAACTATGTCTATTCCTTCATTTCCTAAATTCTTTACCATTTCTGGCGTGATACCATCATGTCCAGCCGATTTCCCTTGCTTTAGGTGTTTTAATGCTTGTGCAACTTCTATTCTATTTATGTTTGCTTCTTCTTCCATGTTATCCGGCATATAATCATCCTCTTCTACTTCTTCTTCTGTTGTGGTTAAGAGCTCTTGAAAGTATTCTCTCCATCTATCCATTATCTCTGCGTCGTTTGTTAGTAATTGATTGTTTTTTGCTTTCACGTGTTTTATTACTTGTTGTTTGCCTTTTTTTAATTTTCGTAGTACTTTGTAAAAAAGTTTTTGATTTGTTCTGCTATTCATTTCCATTCTTCTGCCAAATTCTTCCCATGATTTGTTCTTTTCTATTTTGATCAGTTCTTTAACTTTTGTTCTTTGATGTTTATATTTTTCATATTCTTCATTTGACTTGCTGCCCAGGTATTGCTTCCACAGTTTTTTCTTTATTCCGACTTCATATTTAATGTCCTGATTCCACCAACTCGTCTGTTTTTTTCTTTTGTTTATTCTTGTTATTCCGAATGTTTTTTCTGCTGTTTTCAGGATAATTTGTTTTAGCATATTCCACATTTGTTCTTATTCCATAGTTTCCCAGTCTTTTATTGATTTTATCTTTAGTTTCACTTCCTCTCGGTATTTGCCTGCTATTTCTGGCTCTTGTAACTTATACGACCTGATTACCTCTTTTATATTTTTTGTCTGCATTTCATTCCTTTTGTTTTCTTGATTCTCTACTTGTATTTTTATTTTTGCCACCAACATGTAGTGGTCACTGTAGATTTCTGCACTTCTTTTAACTTTAACGTCTAGCACTTTTCTTCTAAATTCTCTATTCACTAATACATAATCTATTATGGATTTTTCATTTCTGCTTCTAGATTCTCTAGTATACTTGTGTATATTTTTGTGCATAAAGAAAGTGTTTGTTATGATAAAATTATTTTCCATACAGAAATTTATCATCCTATCTCCATTGTTGTTTTTGTGTTTCTCGCCATACTGACCTAATACATCAACTGTTTCATTTTTCCTTATTCCCACTCGACTATTAAAGTCTCCTAGTATTATAATTCTATCTTTTCCTGTTTCGGCGGTGACCGTTAGTTTTTCCCAGAATTCTTCTTTTTCTTTGGCTGTATCATCTTCATTTGGGCCATACACTATTATTATTGTCGTGTCCTTACTTTTATCTAATTGCATTTGTATTTTAAGTATTCTAGGTGATATAAATTCCCAATTTGTTAGTGCGTGTGCATGTTTGTCTCTAATAATGCAACCTACCCCTTCCGCTGCTCTACCTTGCTGTTCAACTCCGCAATAAAGTATCATGTGTTCATCAATTTTAAATATTCCTTGTCCTTTTTTTTTCGTTTCCGTGATTGCCAGTAGATCGAGTTGTGCTTTTTCAAATTCATCTATTAATTCGTTCTCTTTTCCATTTATACTCCTGATGTTCCATGTAGCTATTCGTAATGTATTTTCTTTTTTCCGGTTTAAATCGTTTATTATTTTTATTTCGTTTTCCCTATTCTTCTCCTTTGTCGTTGTTCTTTTTTGTACTTCTTCCTTCCCTTTTAAGCTCCTCACTTTCCCTATTCCTATGTTTGTAATTTTGTTTCTTTCCTCATGTAAATTCTTGTCCTTTGCCTGTGTCATCATCTGTTTGCCTTTTTCTTTATTCTTTGTTAGTTTTTTGCTCTCTTGTCCTGGCTTGTGTTTACCATTTCTGGAGACCATTGGCTGTATGATCTCGCGCTTGATTTTGGGTGCTCTGTTACCACTGCCTTTTCTCTAACCGGTTTCGTTTCACCCTTCAGGTCCTGAATTGTGTAGCTCTTACCATTTATTATCAGTTTGTTGTAGTTAATGAATGCTTTGTTTCCTTTTTCCCTTTCTCCCCTCATATATTCTGCCAATTGTTTCCTTTGCTGACGTATTTGTTCTGGTAAGTCTTCTACTATCCATACGTCTTTTCCTTTCAGTTGTTTTTTCTCCTTTAGTATTCTTATTTTTATTTCTATTGTTGGTACTTCCAATAATATTGGCCTCGTTTTGCCACTTTCCTGCCTTCCAATTCTTCTTGCTGTAATATCTTTATCCTTACTAATCTCAATTCCCATGCCATTCATCATCTTTACTACTTCCTCTTTCAGTGAAGTACTTCCATCAATTTTAACCATTTCATCTTCGAGAAAAAAAATTTAATGTTCACCTTTTTGTTGCTTTCAAACATCCTCGCTCATCGGTGAGTAGCACCTTATTAGACTTAAATTATAATTCTAAGGACTTTTTGTATTTTGTTTATAGCTACCGATGAAGGATCAAATAAAGATCCGAAATATTTAGCTGATGTAAAGAGTTTTCTTTATAAACCTAAGGACCACTATCCCGTCATTCTATTCAAAATATTAGTAACCCTCGTTATCCCAACTTTAACACAATGGCAGGCAATCTATTTTTCACGCCTAGGAGTAGGTATATTCATTAGTTTAAATCATTATTCATTGAAATTATCTTAATTTTAATTAGCTTTATTATTCAATTTATCACGTTCGATTAAATAAATATTTTGAGTTACAAAATGATCGGCAAACCCCCGAAATTATCTAAAAATATTTTACTATAATTTGCAGCTTTGACTCAGTAGTAATCGATATACCTGCGGTCCAGATGGCTTGCAGTTCCGACGTACCCATGACTGCATACTCTTTACGATCTGCTAATTTACAAATTCCATGTTCCACCCAAAACACTTGCACTTTTGCTTATTTAACACATCTTTAAGATTTCAGGAGATGCACCTGACAAACTAGACTGCACCAAGCCGCCGCCTTACCACGCAAACTGCCTATAAACTAAAAATCGCCTTTGATTTAATTTACCCTTTAAATTTCATTAATAATTACTCGGTACTCCATTCATACTATTACAGGAACAAAATTACTCTCAGACGACGAAATTTAAAATATTTTGCTTGATCAAGTGTAGCAAAAGGGCAAAAAAATTCGGAAACATTTGGATGTAAGACACGAAAAAATATTATTAATGTGCCACCAGAAGCGTTATTAATGTTTAACTGCAAGACTTCGTGGCCGTGTTGATTTTCAAGGATTTATTTATTATTTTCCAAACACGTAACTCTAACTACACCGAAACTCCATTATAAAATGATTTATCACTGAATAATATATAGCCAACTTTGAGAAATAGGAACTGTGTGCCTCTGTTGTTGAATTATAGTTTATCGTTTGTTTGACAGTTGAAAGTTGCCCGCGGCAGCAGCCTGTTAGGATCCGTAAAACAAGCTGCTCACTGGGTCACGCACCTGAAAATGTCTCCCGGAAGAAACGAGTCCGACTTCCGTCGAAGCTGATTGAAGTGAACAGAAAGTTTGATCGAAACTAACTGCCAAGCACAAACGCAGTTTTGGCTTGTGACGCGTATAAAGGCCGCGACGTCTATAGAACGGAAGTTTCGAGGAAATTTTATCAATAAAGCCTCCGCTTTGGATCCACTGACACACAAAAGATTCCATTTTAGATGAATTTCAAATTTCCTTTTATATTTTTCTACAGCTTCTTATTTCAAAAGGACATGACACATGACGAAATAATTAGCATGCACTTACGGGGTGCAAAAGAAAAGAATGAAGATAACATATAAAAATACGAGGTATATTCAGAAAAAAAGTATTCCTTTGAAGGGTTTATATTTTTATTTAATGCATTTAATCTTTTTTATCATATAATTACGTTTATTTTCTGTTAATCACATTCGATAAACTATGATAAATTAGTTCTTGGATTTAAGATGCTAATAATTACTCTCACTATACACTAAAACATATGTTAAGTACATTAAAATAAAGATAGTATACTTGTATTTGGTTCCTTCTTCATTTTGTTGAAAGCAGGTAAAAGTGAGCCAGATATGTGTATATGAATTTGCCCCTTACAAAAACACTTAAAACACATGGCAGCTCACTTTCGACAGTCTTAGTATAAGTTGTTTGAAATATACATGTTATGTGTACGCTGTGCAGATCTAAAGAGGTTTGGCTAGCCATTGTGTAGTGCATGTAGTGTAGTATGCAATTGTATTAGATGGCCTTTAGTAATGTAATACTGCAGTTATTGGAGATTATTATGTTATTTGTGTTAATTGTGTTTTGGATTGCAATCATTTGGTAATGTACCTACTAATCATGTTCTTTTCCCCTCAGTCCTTTCCATACAGGGTGCTGGGTGGTGGCTATGCGGTAATGCATGCGCCACCCAGCCGTAGTTGCTCATGAGGAGGCCCTGGGTGAGAAGGTGCTTTAAGGATGGAGATCCGGATATGCACCGGAGGGTCCACCCAGGTGCCATCAAAGCATGCCAACAGTACTTAACCCGACCACAGTGTCTGATAGCTGGACTGTTGTCCAGAGTTGTTGACCTGGGTTGTATCCAAGAGTTGATCTGGATTAAGTATTAGAGTGTTTGTTATTACACATGCTAATTTAGGTGTTGCTTGGGACCATACTTTTCCTTTCAGCTTTGTATGCGTGAGACCACCTTGTTGCTTCATGCTTGGCTTTATTGAAGATTACTACTCGCATACCTTGGTTTCTTTCTGGTAGCGCTCCTAATTCTTTACCGGTATAAATATATTTGAGACTTAAGGACGTATGATGTTTTACTGTCACACAAGGTCCATATTTTTATTCCAAATTTTGATGACTTACTTGGAATGTTCTGCTTGAAAGAACAGCGGCCGCGAAATCCAACTAACTGTTCGTCTATAATTATATTTTCATCAGGGTAATATAATTTTGGGAGCACTTCCACCCATTTTTCCCATATTTCTCTTATCGCCGCAAGCTTATCTCTGCTTCTTCTTTCTTGACGGGTGGATTTATTGTCAAATCGTATAACACGCGATATAGTACAAAATGTTTCTAAAGACATTGTTGCACGAAAAATGTTACGGCCAGTTTCTTTATTCCACAAGCTTTTATAGTCGATTCCCCGTACGATTTGTAAACTCCTGCTAGTAACAATAGTCCAGTGTATGCTTGAAAATTGGCACAATCTAAACTTTTCCATTTTTGGTTAAAAACTCTTTGAACTTTGTTTGATTTTTGTTTAAGTAATTTTAGTTTATTAATTCTTTTCTTATTTTAATTCTATGGACGGATGCCGTGACAAGAATGACTTAAGCCATCTTCTTCCAGGTGTATGTTTTTGAACAAGGTTTCTCTTTTAGAATCCTCTAGAAACTGTTTAACGGATAGCTGAATATCGTGAAATCGTTTAAGAAAACCTTTTTTTTCTTTCTTCTACCCAGGACACAATTAAAACTTCTTCGGAATGAGTCAGTACTGAAGAAGGACCATGGCGTTCTTTAGCAATTTTTTCGGATAGGCGGATATGTAATGTGTCCCTAGGAACATTATACCTTCGAAGCTTCTCGTTTAGTTATTCCATTTTTACAGCCTCTAATGCTTTTTCTATATCGTTCTTATTGTATGTTTTTTTTATAAACACGACCTCTTTTACTTTTGGCATTTTCAGGAAATTTACAATTTAAATTTACCGGTAAATTTTACACTGTGTATAGTTATTGACATACAATATTTTAGTGATTAGCCCCGGTTAATAACTAAATCTAGGCAGAACTCAGGTGTGCTTGTTATTGGCCGCTTATGCCAATAACTATAGTATTTCAGATTTTTATGATGCAATTGTTAGCCACCCTTCAAATAAATCAATTAGTGAAACTGTAGCCAAAGACCTATGTATTTTTGTCACTCCATAATGTAATAAGGTTATAAAGTTTGTAATATTATTACGCTAACCCATAATTAATAATAAAATAAGCAATTCAAAATTGATACTCTCCTCAAGGTATTCACATGCACTGCACCATTTCTCACTTGCGACTGCAACGTTCTCCAGGTAAGTATGGTTTGTTATTTTTGTAACCAACATTATTACAAAAAAATGTTTGTAGTTTTAATAAGAAATGATTAAACTTTGTAAACTAATAAACAAAATCCCCTAAATTTATTTAGAATTCTTAGTGTATGCGATTAAATTCAGACTATGCCAATAACTACATAAAGGCCAAACTGTAACAGTTACCCGATTGCTTGTTTGCTATTTGCATTTAACAATTTATTTATGTTATAGTTTTAAGATTAAAATGTGCAAGGCTTATTAATAGTAACTAAACTGGAACCGAAATGCTGACAACAAAACTGTATTCGTCTCGGCAATTTTTGCTAGGTACACATCTTTTGCCGCTTATATTGATCACTTTACCTTTTCCCTAGTTTTAAAGCAACAAAAACACTTGATAATAAAACCCACTTTTAAGAAGGTAAACGTCGTATAAAACTTGGGTCGTTTCAATAAATTTTCCAAATGAAAAACAACTTAAGCCCGATGCTCAATGAGGATTACAATATCAAAGAAAAAGTTCTAAGCCTTCCAGCGTATATCCCGCTCACAAAAAATGCTATAGGTACTTGGGGAAAAAGAGAAAAGCCGTCTTATATCAACAATAAATATACTCGTTCAGAAATTTTATCCTCTTATAGGTATATATCTGCTTATGTTTTGTATTCTGTATGATATGTACTACATTCATGTTTATTTCTTTCTTGGAGAAAGTACGAGTGGCTTCTAGTCTCCTGGGGCACCAACTTCTTTATTTTCTGATAGAATCAAACGCGTATCTTTTTGAACTTCACTTTTTAACGCGTTAGACATTTGTTTCTTGTGTAACACAGACTGTACTAAAACTGTACGATACTAAATTTAAACCGTAACACACATATTCTCGTTTATTTTAAGACTTAAAAAGTTAGGTAAACTTTAATGGTTTTTGAAGATAAGTACATTAATAAGAAAATATAAAAACATATAGGGTGTATCATTAAAAAAAACTGGCTTAATCGTGTTTGAAGTTTGAATAAATGCACCGGGCATAAGAAACATCCTGTGTATTATTTAAAAATTTTAACTAGTCAAAAATCACTGTGACTCTATTGTCCTGCAAAGTTTCAAAGGTATTCGTTGTGACATAGCCAAGTTGTAAAATATCATTATCTTTTAAGACTCCTGTTTCTGTCAATATTTTCATTTCTACTTGTATTGTTTTTATTTAGTTATGAGTTCTTCTACTGTTAGGTGGAAGACTGTTGAGTTGTGTTGTGTTGATTTTTTTTTCATGTAAAGGATATAAATAACTTCAGGTTATGGAACACAAACAACTTTTTTTTGTAAGGTAGCCACAAGATGAGACGTTACGTTACTTTTTGTACAAACTGTATAAGTTAAAAACGACTCATTTTCGAAATGAAAAAATCTAAGCCAGTAAACGACCTATCGAATAATTTTCGTCGTGTGCTGTATAATATACCGCGAGTAGGTACTTTCTAATTGCATACACAATGCTATACGTATGTGAGACGAATAAATTAAGACATATACATACAATTTAAACAAACCAAACTTCGACATTATAATGCTCTTTGCGGACGAACAAGTCGTAATAACCCACAACGCGAGGTCTCTGCAATACTCGTTATTTAAATTGAGCCACAGACTAAAGGACCATAACATGACTATATTAGCAAATAAGAGACTAGAAATGGGTTTTAAACGACATGAGCAAATAAACGAAAATTATAAATAAGTTTTATTATGAATTGTCTCTTTTTGAAATAATTCGTCCAGTTTCGAGAATCCAGTCTCTTCGTCAATAGAAGTCTAATTTATAAATAAATAATATGTTATACATTCATATATTATTAATTTAATAAGTTTACGCAAAATTATAAAAAAGATACAAAACCCTTTAACTGGTTTAACATTTTTACCAGAAAGGGCCTAGCAGGATAAGATAGGCCAGCGGCCCTTGAAACCAAACTTTAAATTAGTTATTTTGCTATGTAGGTATCATAAAATAAAAAATATTTACAGTAAAATTTGCACCCCCTTAGCCCCCCTTCTCCTGGTAATCGAAAAAAGCTGTTTTTTCGTTTTTGTTTTTTTTCTTGGCCCTGAATCATCGAAAAATTTTGAAAAAATTCATGAATGAGCAGAATAACATATCTTATTTGAAAAAATTTTAATTTTTAAGTTTGCCCAAAAATTCAAATTTAAAAAAAAGATTTAAAATGCGTTTTTCAGTTGTTTTTTTTTTATAGGTAAGAGTACGGCGCTTACATATATATGTATGTTGTATTTAGTCATAAGTAATGTTTCCTTAAAAACTCAGGAAAATTGATGTGGTGCGCCGTGTTCAAAAATTGAAAAAACTGCTTTTTTTTGCGCTCTTGTCCGTATGTTCAATATCCTCCGCGCTTATGACCATGGTTTTTTACTTATGTACATATTATGTTTACTTAGTTCCCTCTGTATGATTTCCATATTATGGTATCCGTGGTACATATCGCCATATCATCTGTTAACATTAGCTCATTCAAGACTATTCTATCCATTTTCCAGTATCCGGACCGAAAGGGTTTGATGCGCTCTCTGCATGCTTTTAGATAAGATACGCCACTGTATAGTATGATAAAAACTGCCGGTATATTTGCTAGAACGAACCTGCCATTTACTGACTTCGCTTGCTTTCAAAGCATACTGCGATCGTACATCACTACCAAAAACGCTGTAATTCACAGAGGGCGGGTAACTCCATGTTCCACACTGCTATCACTATACAGTTGCCATAATTTATGATCTGGATATAGCTACTTCTGTAAGAGGCTGTAACATGCAAAAAAAGGGCGAAAACAACTCGCCGTTGTTTTTTTTTTGTGTTCCGAGCTAGCGACGCTTTTTTGTTTTTATGCTCTGTAATGTTCTGGGCGTAATTATCTGTCGTTTATGTTGCGTTTAATTTGCAGCAAAAAATTTGTCGTGATAAAAACGGGCGTACAAATTGGGCTATTATGTGCACAAAAAAATTGCGAACACGAACTATAAATGAGACGCTTTTACCTGGGGTTGTTTGTTTAGATGAAAACATACGAAAACGTAAAAGATAATACCTACCGTGATACCAAAAATTATCTTGATTAAAGGTGGTCATGGAATGAGAAACTGCCGTCTTAGTTTGTATCATTTTTTTGTCACTAGCACTTAGCCCGTCCTAGGACGGGATTATTGTATATCTTAAATTTAAACTATTACTTTTTATAATACCGTGAGCTGCAAGTTAAACACTGTTATGTTACCGGTGAGTAAAAATTTACGGTTCATTAGACACAACTCAATCGGTCAAATGAACTCGTAGTAGTTTACTGCGTTACTATATTCATGCGTTACAGATAGACAGTCAGGCTGGACTTTAATATATATTTACTAGCACTTAGCCCGTCCTAGGACGGTAATATTGTATAACTTAAATTTAAACTATTACTTTTTATAATACCGTGAGCTGCAAGTTAGACACTGTTGTTACCCGTGAGTAAAAATTTACGGTTCATTAGACACAACTCAGTCGGTCAAATGAACCCGTAGTAGTTTACTGCGTTACAGATGTTTTGTAGTTATATTCATGCGTTAAAGAGTCACAGACTGATAGACAGAGTCAGGCTGGACTTTTATATATATTTATAAGGTAATATTGTGAAAGTTTTTCGAGTTATATCCAATACTGACATCATCTGCAATAATGTGCCAATGCGTTATTAAATATAGGGATAAAATAATACTATCCTGCAAGTTTGAAAATTTAAATAATATACTATTAACGTTTTGATTTACAAAACAAAGCAAATTAAAGGGGTGTAGGAACATTCTTCGCCAACAATTTTTCGCCCACAATTCTTCGCCCACAACTCTTCGCCCCCAATTCTTCGCCCACAATTCTTCGCCCAAAATTCTTCGCCCACAATTCTTCGAACACAATTCTTCGCACACAATTCTTCACCCACAATTCTTCGCCCATAATTCTTCGCCCAAAATTCCTCGCCCACAATTCTTCGCACACAATTCTTCGCCCAAAATTCTTAGCCCACAATTCTTCGCACACAATTCTTCGCACACAATTCTTCGCACACAATTCTTCGCACACAACTCTTCGCCCACAATTCTTAGAAGAATTGTGGGCGAAGAATTGTGGAGGCGAAGAATTGTGGGCAAGGAATGTTGGAGACGAAATTTTAAGGTAACGGCTAAAATTTTGCCCCACCTTGTTCAATGCATAACTTTACGCTCATGCTATTAAAAGCATTTTGTGTTATTACTGGCGTTATAGCTGCATATTCTTCAACAACTCTTTGTTCCAGTTCTTGCAAAGTAGCTACAGGAACTCTGTTAATCCAATTTTTTAGGTAAGGGAATACAAAATAATCCATAATGGTCAAACAAGGTGACCTCGGAAGAAACTCAACTTGTGGATGCAAACTTATCAAAAAACTGAAAATCATGATGTACCCTTGATATGTCACCAAACAAGTTTAGAATAGTTAAAATATTTAAACTTTCTTGTGAAGAATGTGACGATTGCCTCTTGTGAGACCGTCTTAGAATTTGTTGAGATTGTTTTTGCATCATTTTTTCAAACTCATCCACTGACTGTATGTCACTTTGATCAGTTTCATAACTAAACGATTTCTTATCATCTACGGTTTTATTTTGTTTCCATATTTCTAATAATATTCCATAGCTTATTAAGACGATATTTTGCCAATTCTTTATTTTCTTTTGTTAATACACTCTGATAACTTAGAATCACGGTACCTATAAGGCTGTTATAAATAACTTTTACCGCTCTGCAGTCCAATTAATTTTCCCAAAATCTACCGATTAATCTTTTACAATTATAACTACATCAATTTTTGGTTGGCCTCTCAGCACCTTTTTTATGAGTCGCATAGCCATTTCGCAAAAAACACCAATACTATTTATAAGACATGCATAAAAATTTTTGTCTCACTGCTTAGTCTGAGAAGTGCTCTCGGAAAAATCTTCCAAACGCTGACTGTATTCCCAAATTTAATTAACCAGCACACAATTACGAAAATGGGCTTCAATCATGTAATTTTTGTGCTTTGTGGTAAACAAAACAAGCAAAATTATTTAAAAACTGCTTTGGATAATAGTGGAAAGAAAACTTCGGCAGAATGGCTTTACAAATTTTGACAATTATAAAATGATTGACATATCGGTATCATACTACAAAATTTGAAAATGAAACCTTAAATTGAATACGAATAATGAAGGTATTCCTCACCTCAAGGCAGTGTCCTTGGGCCTTTGTTGTTCATGCTGTACATGGATGACATTGAAGAAAAATGTCGGAAACAGCGTCATAAATTTATTTGCAGATGATACTCTGATTTATTTGTGGCAATAACGTTAACAGTATGGTAAACAAAATAATCACTGTACGTAGAGACGCGGCCTGGTTAAAGGTTAACAAACTATAAATAAATGTAGACAAAACAAACAACTTGTGGTAAACAATAAGAATGTCATCAGCAAGTTATAGACTTGTATGGTGTAGTATTAAATTAATAGAGTTAATGAAATGAGATATTTAGGTACCTATAATGATAGACGATAAGCTGAATTTTAAAATTAATACTAATAGGTAATATAGGTAGTTTGGAAGGTTTCTAAAAACATGGTTTTCGTGGTAGATTAACCTGTAAACTTTCAGTCATTACTAAAATTGTATATTATACAAAAGTATCATAGCACCCCATTTCGAATACTGCTCTAGTATTTTATTTCTGGCGAATACTTATCATTTAGACAGGCTTCAATAATTGTAAAATAGGGCTATGAGAATTATTTTACACTGTTCCAAGTACAACAAAATTACTCTAATGCTAAATATTCTACAGTGGCTTAGTAATAAACAACGGATAATTTTTTATACGTTTATTTTTAATTTTTAAGATTTTAAATACCTTACTTCCAGATTCTTTGTTAAAATATATAACCCAAGACTAGGGTTGCCAACTCTATAAAATCCCAAAAAAGGACACTCCTCGCCAGAGCCCCAAAGCCAAGAAATTTTCGTACCTGAAACAAAATTGGCGCCCCTTTTCACAAAACGTAGAGCAAAAAAAAAAAAAAAACGAAAGCACACCTTTCAGTTTTTTACCTGAGGCAAGTGCTTCATTCGCTATTATCAAACAATATAAATCCGTGAAACATATATTTCATAAATATGTATACATATTGTATTTGTAGATAATATATAATTTATAACTAATGTACAGGGTGGTCCAATTTTGATGGCATTATATGGGTATCTCGCTTAATGATCAAGATAGAGGAACAGTTGTCGAAAATGTGCAGTTTTTTGAGACAAACACAGAACCGTTTTCAAAAATATTTGATCATTTCCGGTTTTTGAGTTATTAGCGAAAAATTGTTATTTTGTCATATTTTTATAATGTGTCATATCTCCGTTATTGTACTAAATATCGAAAAAATGTATGAAGATTATTTTGATATTTGTATGCAGCATTCGATTGTGCGTTTTTTGCGCTCTCCGTTAACTTACCTTTTTTTAAATGGAATTTATAGTGGGCTACGACTTATTTAAATTCTTTATTTTTTTCCCTTTCCAAATATATAAGAGTTGATTTACTTATATTTTATAAAAAGTACGCAAAAGACAAGGGTTTGTTAATTTATTTTATGATAAACATTATAAAAACAAATAGTAGGCTGAAAAAAAACAAAATTTGAACTTTTGTAAATACATCAACCCCTATACATATATTTGGAATGAAAAAAAAAGGGAATTTAATAAATCAAAGCCAACTATAGTTGCCATTTAAAATTTACTAATAATATAAGTTAATTTTCGTATTGATTTTTGTATTTTTTTCTTTTAAAAATATTGTTAAACATTTTACTGAAAAAAGGACAAAAGGCGTCCTTTTCATCTTTAAAAAAGGACAAGGACAAAAGGTGCCTACAAAAGGACTGTCCTTTTCAAAAAAGGTCAGTTGGCAACCCTACCCAAGACTCTGATATTCACAACTATCCAACTAGAAACTGTAAAAACTTTAAATTTCCATTGCCACACGAAATTACACTCAAAATTCTCTGTTTTATAAAAGACTGAAATTTTATAACAATCTAACAAGCAAACTTAAAAATGAAACAAATGTTGTAAGGTTTAGACGTAAGCTCTGTAGTTTTAATTTTCATACATTGATAGACGGAAGTCATAAAATGTCAACAAAATTAGCAAATCCCTAAATAAAGTACATTATTATATTATTTTTATTTTTATTATTAACTAGGCGATTTACCCGGCGTTGCACGGGTGATTACAATTCTCTTTTATCAATCACAGACTACTCGCGCTCCGCGCTCGCGCCCGGCGGACGTTCCCAAACGTTCAATTACAGACTGTTGGCGCTCCGCGCTCGCGCTCGGCGGACGTTTCCGGCCGTTCCCGGGCATTTCCGGCCGTTTTTTACATGACGTTTGATCCGTCAGGTCCTAAATAGTAACTGTGCAAAATTTGGTCCCAATCGGTCAACGGACCTAGGATTCTATAGCGAACAAACAAACAAACAAATACACAAACAAACAAGCTCTTTTATATACAGGGTGATTGATTGAGACCGGGCATTAAAAATATATGAAGAATGAAAAAGGGTATGGATCTGAAATTTTGGTTATGACCATAATGGCATCTGATCTGTTTATTGAAAATATTTTCAAGATGGCGACACTTCCGCAAATACCGGAAGTTGGCGTCTACTTTTTTATTTTCAATACAATGGTCTATTTTTTAGTGCACTTTTGGATTCAAAACGTTATTTTAGGGGGACTTTTATTAGCATTCCCTATACCTAAGTGCAGTCATTTTTTAGATTTTTGGACTTTTTTGAAAATTTTTTGATTTTCACCGTGATGCTTAATATTATCTAACATGGCCATTTTTAAAGAAAAAACGCTTAAATTTAGACCATGCCTAGAAGAAACCTTGGACTACATCCTGGAATGTTTGCAATCGATGAATTACTTACAGGGTGTCCAAAATTTAATTTTCTTTTAATACAACTTCAGACCACTAAAACTCGTTTTTTTCAAATACAATGCCCAAACTTTTTTTTCATTTTCTAATGCAAAATTACATTCTGCATCAACCTGTATTAGCGTTTCCTATACCTATCTGCAACAGTTTTCGAGTTATTAAGAATTTTTGATAGAGTTAAGAGAAATTGCAACATTTTTAAATAGTAAGCCTTGGAAATGACAGCAAATGCCAATATTAATAACTGTAAACCACTTTTATTGCGTTTGTCTGAAGCATCCATGAAAATGTATAATCAAGAGTATTCAAACACGAATATTTTGAACTTATTTTATATTCATGAAGGATGTAACAAGATTATTGAAAGAACTTGCCGCGTGGTCAGTGAGAGTTATCCTTATTTGACTGTAATGACCAGACAGAAATTTTAATGAATAGAATCAATTTTTTTTTCAATTTAGAAGAGTGAAATCTGCTTGTATTCGACCTAAGCGTGTGACAAATGATGAAACTAACAAAGTTAACATCCTGAGATATTTTAATGACCATCCTCAGCGATCAATTCGATTGGTAGCGCAAGACTCGGGTTTAACATACTATGCTGTACAAGCTACATTAAAAATACATAACTATTCGTTCACACTTTCAATAATCTTCTGAATTTGTCCAAGAATGTAAAATAAATTCAAAATATCCGTGTTTGAATACTCTTGATAATCCATTTTCATGGATACTTCAGACAAACGCGATAAAAGTGGTTGACGGTTATTAAGTATTGGCATTTGTTGTCATTTCCAAGGCCTACTATTTAAAAATGTTGCAATTACTCTTAACTTTATCAAAAATTCTTAATAACTCGAAAATTGTTGCAGATAGGTATAGGAAACGCTAATACATATTGATGCAGAATGTAATTTTGCATTAGAAAATGAAAAAAAAGTTTGGGCATTGTATTTGAAAAAAACGAGTTTTGGTGGTCTGAAGTTGTATTAAAAGAAAATTAAATTTTGGACACCCTGTAAGTAATGCATCGATTGCAAAATATCCAGGATGTAGTCCAAGGTTTCTTCTAGGCATGGTCTAAATTTAAGCGTTTTTTCTTCAAAAATGGCGGTGGTAGATAATATTAAGCATCACGATGAAAATCGAAAAATTTTCAAAAAAGTCCAAAAATCTCAAAAATGGCTGCACTTAGGTATAGGGAATGCTAATAAATGTCCCTCTAAAATAACGTTTTGAATCCAAATACGCAATAAAAAATAGACCATTGTATTTGAAATAAGAAAGTAGACGTCAACTTCGGGTATTTCCGGAAGTGTCGCCATATTGAAAATATTTTCATTAAACAGATCAGATGCCATTATGGTCATAACCAAAATTTCAGATCCATACCCTTTTTCATTCTTCATATATTTTTAATGCCCGGTCTCAATCAATCACCCTGTATATAGATACATAGTTTCGACCATTATTTTAAATTTCATGACCGCCTTTAATAATAATAATAATAATAATAATAATAATAATAATAATAATAATGTAATTTATTTTAGCGATTTGCTAATTATGTTTACTTTTTATAACATGTACATATACAGGGTGTCCCCGTTATCACCGCGAATATTTTAAGTGGTGATAGAGGACCTTTTTCTAAGAAAAAATTTCAAGTAAAATTTTTTCCTTAAATCAAATGCTAAGCTGATATCAACACTAACTTGATTTTTTTACACTTCTGCATTTATAAGACTCTGTAGCCAAAAATATCAATTTTATCGTAAAATACCTTCGTACTTTTTAATAGAGCATGAAATTCTCTACAAAATTAGTTTTATTTATTTTTTGTCTACAGGCAATGGTTTGAGAGTTATAAAGCAGTTTATACAAAAAAATGTAAAAAATTTACAAAATTTAATTGTTTCTTAGACTTTGCAACCGCTGTATCTTTAAAACGAAAGGTTGTACAAAAAAACCGACGGCCCATTCCGGATACCAAATTTTATTCGCTACAACTTTGGTCAAGTGAAATTTTTTGAAAATCTAACCGATTTTCCGGAAAAGCTGAAAATAAGGAATAGAGTGCAAAAACAAAATTTCCTACAAATATTGTTTTGTATTTAAAAATGCTTTTAAAGAGAGTGCGATTACATAATTGAATGATGGAGTTCATTTTGAACACTTATTGAAGTAATTTTGTGGTTACATGTTAATTTTATTGCGTCCAGATGAATTTGCATTGTTTTGCATTTTATCGTTTTCGAAAAACAAAAACTCCCGGTATTATGATATTTTGTATTTAAAAATGCCATAGCATCGGCAACATTCATAAAATTATGGATCTCATCAGTTTCAAAGCTTTTTATGAAGTTTGAAATTCTTCAGAAAACCACCCCTTATCATTTTTTTTTAAGGAGCTAACGAACAAATTTAACAAAAAATTGTAAAATTGCATATAAATAAGTTATGTACATTTTTAAAAACGCCGCATCTTTTTAAAGAAACGTCGTAGAGCAAAACGGATGCCTATTGCGGATAAGGCATTTAACGGACTACAACTTCGGTAAATATATTGTTCAATAAACCTAAATGTATCATAGAAATGTCTATAATAGTGAAAAGGTGAAAAAAAAAACGATAAAATGCAAAACAATGCAAATCCATCTGGACGCAATACAATTAACATGTAACCACAAAATTACTTCAATAAGTGTTCAAAATGACCTCCATCATTTTCAATCACGTAATCGCACTCTCTTTAAAAGCATTTTTAAATACAAAACAATATTTGTAGGAAATTTTGTTTTTGCACTCTATTCCTTATTTTCAGCTTTTCCGGAAAATCGGTTTGATTTTCAAAAAATTTCACTAAACTAAAGTTATAGCCCATAAAATTTGCTATCCGGAATGGGCCATCGGTTTTTTTGTACAACCTTTCGTTTTAAAGATACAGCGGTTGCAAAGTCTAAGAAACAATTAAATTTTGTAAATTTTTTACATTTTTTTGAACAAACTGCTTTATAACTCTCAAACCATTGCCTTTAGACAAAAAATAAATAAAACTAATTTTGTAGAGAATTTCATGCTCTATTAAAAAGCTTCAAGATATTTTACGATAAAATTGATATTTTCGGCTACAGAGTCTTAAAAAGGCAGAAATGTAAAAAAATCAAGTTAGTGTTGATATCAGCTTAGCATTTGATTTAAGGAAAAAATTTTACTTGAAATTTTTTCTTAGAAAAAGGTCCTCTATCACCACTTAAAATATTCGCGGTGATAACGGGGACACCCTGTATAAATATATAAAATTTAAAACCTGAGCTTACGTCTAAACCTTACAACATTAGTTTCACTTTTAAGTTCACTTGATAATTCATTGTAAAATTTCAGTCCTTTATAAAAAAGATAATTTTTAGTGTAGTTTCGTGTCCTGAATGGCAATTTAAAGTCTTTACAGTTTCAAGTCGGGTAGTTATGAACATCAGCGTTTTGGGTTATATATTTTAACAAAGAATTTGGAAGCAGGTTATTTATAATCTTAAAAATGAAAATAATCGTATTAAAAATTATCCGTTGTTTAATACTAAGCCACTGTAAAGTATCCAGCATCAGAGTAATTTTGGTGTATCTGGAACAGTGTAAAATAATTCTCATAACCCTATTTTGCAATTTTTGAAGCCTGTCTAAATCATTAGTGTTTGCCAGAAATAAACTACTAATGCAGTATTCGAAATGGGGTGCTATGATACTTTTGTATATTAAAATTTTAGTAAGGACTAGAAGTTTACTACTTAATCTACCAAGAAAACCTATTTCTTTAGAAACCTTTTTAACTATATAATTAGTATTACTTTTAAAATCAAGCTTATCGTCTATTATTACACTTAGGTATTTCATTTCATTAACTCTATTTAATACTACACCATCCAATTCTATAAGTTGCTGATTACGCACATTCTCATTGTTTATCACCCAGTAGTTTGTTTTGTCGACATTTATTTTTAGTTTGTTCACCTTTAACCACGCTGCGACTCTACTTAGGTCAGTATTTAATTTGCTTACCATACTGTCAACGTTATTGCCACTAATAAATATTAGAGTATCATCTGCAGATAATTTTTGATATCACCGTACAGACAATTATAATCCTCTTGCTTTATGACTAGATTCAGTCAAACTTCTCTTTGCATTACAGAATGCTTAATTGCTTACATCTAATGGCGAATCAATAACATTTTATTACTTATTCGTAAACAGTTACCATGAATTAAATTTTATTGTCTCAATTTCCATCCGTACCGCTATGAAGAAATTCATTGATTATTTAACTTTTTCATAGCGAATGAATTAGGTACACCAATAAACTAGCAATTATTAGTATACAAAACGGCTCGTAAAAGGTGTCGTTAAAACAAATACTCACTTTGGCGTTGCGAAACGCATACTCGCGCATAAAATTACCCAGATCCTTACGGTGATATATATATCCGTGAGTAAAAATAGCCACTTTCTCCGAAGTAACGACTTAACGATTATCTGTTCGGCAGTGAAAACAAATGACCGTTTTGGGAAGCAATAATGATATTGGTGTAGCAGCAATTTCCTCTCCTTGTGTCAATCTGTACTAAATGGGGACATTACAAATGGTTTATTGTAAACACATACGACGAATGTGTTAGTCCAGTTGTTTCAACGCTGGATAAAGGATATTCCGCGCTTGTTTGTGTATTCCAGGGAGCATGGAATCATTTTTTGTATGTCTAAAATTTCATTTTTCCAAAGTCAAAACTTAAGAGAAAAAAAGGGGTGTACACTTCATTTACACTCGGTATAGTTAATAATCACAAAGAACTTTACTTAATTTTTATTATTAATTATTACCACAACAGCTAGATAATCATTCTTCTTGGCTGGGACACTGTATAAAATAATTTTTGCCTGTTAATTTTATGATATTTTTTCCATCAACTTACATAGTCCTGTAAACAATCATCCAAAATAAGTTCTTTTTTTTTCGATTTTTCACATTTCTATTTGCATTTTGTATGGAATTTTCTTATCAATAATTATTAGCTATAATTTTGGAGGACACAACATTTTGCTGAAGTATTTTTGCGCTACCTCGCACAAAACCCTGTCTTCAGACAAATTTAACCTTTACATTTGCAAGCAGCAAAAGAAAACAGGACGTGGAACATAAAACAGAACTTCGCATTACCTTATATTTTCCCAGGTTGTTAATGGTGCAGGAAAACACGGCCTCTCTTCCTACAGGAATCGTTATATTATGTATGGGAGCTAAAAACTCGGGTTCATCTGAACTAATCCTCGTTGTTGGCCAGTCCTCTGTAAAAAGAACAAAATATTACAATCCCGAAACAATCTAACGATCCGCAGCACTAATTTAAAGGCGGTATTTATAGTTTCGGTGCTAAATAACAGAGTGTTAGTTTTGGTATTTAGGCTAAAGGTCCAAACTTTAAGAGAATTTGTTGTTGTTTAGACCTGGCTTAATTCACGAACTAATTAACTAAGCCTGGATTAAATAATTTAAGGTAACAGGGATGAATTCTGTTACAATTAATTACAAAATTAGGATCTAAATAAAATTTAAAGTGCAGGGTGGGATGGAGTTCATAGAGAAAAATGATTTACATAGTCCTTTGAAACTAGAAGCTTTGGCATGTTTTATAGCTTCCTAGATTATTTAATCTCCAATTTTTTTTCCTTATCAAATTTATTAAAACAAGTAAATTATTTGCTACTGAATACAAAATAACAATGGTGTTTCTATTTTCCTATTTCGTTATCGTTAACAGTTAAACAAATATGTACACCAAAACGTTTTTTAAATTATCATTATGTGTTATTGTTCGATTATACCGTGATATCAAAAATTATCTTGGTCAAAGGTGCTGGTAAGCCAATAGTTCGTACCGAAGAAGTTGTAAATGACGTTCAACAACGTATGGATCAAGAGCCTATAAAACCTTTGAAACTTCTCTCTCAAGAAATTGGACTTTCTTTGGAACATGCCGAACGATTGTAAAGGAGGACTTGGGCATGTGTCCATGATGCAGCCATAGCCCTTATATCAGCAGACCTTCCCAGACATCCTGCCTTCTGCCAGTGGTGTGTCAATAATTTTATATATATATATAACGGATTTCTTTACGGTCTGCGCCGCTTCTCCGTCCCCAGTCTCCATTATCTTCTGTCATAGCACATGTCCTCCTCTAATTGTCTTGTTTTCATGGCCTCATCTATATCGTCCCGCCAGCTTCTTCTAGGGCGTCCTCTTTTTCTTCTTTCGGCCGGTATACATTCCAGAATTCTCCTTGGCCATCTTGTATTCTTCATCCTTTTCGTATGTCCGAACCATTTTAGTTGCTTCTTTTCGACAACCTCTATTATGTTGGTGTCCATGTTCATATTTTCTCTGATCGTCACGTTTCTGACTCTTTCTATTCTTGATGTTCTACAACTTCTCCTAAGGTGATCCATTTCTGTCTTCATGAGTTTGTTTCTATTATTTTTTGTCATATCCCAAGTTTCGGCTCCGTATGTGATTATACTTTGTACTATGCTTATATATATATTCGTTTTTTGTTTTTCTTTGCGATTTTTTTTCCACAAGATCGAGTTTAGCGTCTGTATTGTCTTTCTTATTTCATCGTTACTACTTCCCTGGTTGTTGAGGATTATTCCTAGGTATTTACATGTAGTCACACCTTTTATCCTTCTCGTGTTATCTAGTACCAGATCTTCATGATATTCATATCCCACTATCATATATTCCGATTTCTCCATATTGATGTAAGTCCTGCTGCTTCGTATTCTTCTTGGAGCTTTCTGATCATATAGTTCAAATCATCTTGGTCCTCCGCTATCACCATCTGATCATCCGCGAAGTATAGGCTAAATAGTTTTTTTGTCCCCAATCTGCAGCCCCATTTCTCTAATTTTACTCTTCCACTTTGTTAGGGCTTTGTCTAAATATATTTTAAAAAGTGTAGGGGAAAGACTACACCCTTGCCTTAAACCCTTTGTTGTATTAAACGGTTGTGTGTATGACTTCCCATTCTTTATTCTTGTGGTATTTTCTTCATACTGATTTTTAACTGCTTTTATCAGGACCAAGGCTACGTCTATTTCTTTAAGAGCATTCCACATCTGCGAGATTGGTACGCTATCATACGCTTTCTCTAGATCTATCAGCGCTAAATGTAGTTCCCTATTTCTCTGTGCTCTTTTCTCGCATGCTATTTTTTTCTCACGCTCTTTGAAGCTGTATATTTTTGAAATGCTGCTTCCTAAAATTCCAAAAAAATTTGACTTTACACAAAACAGTATATATTATGTGTTGGTACAATATGATTTTTGTAAAATGTACCTGTCGTTTTTCAAAAATGTAATTAAGTTACTCGTAATACCACTGGGGTCACCGGTGACCCCTAATACTATGTATGGGCATTGATTTTAGAACGTTGTTTAGCTTTGTCTATGTGTTATAATTTTATCTCATTGTCTGCTTGTGATTGCCAAGAAGTTTTTACGCTTCATTGGTCTGCTGATATTAGTTTATAAATCTCATAACGAAAGCATTACAAATTTGTGGAATGTTGAATATGAACGTCCTACATTCAACAACACTGAGTAGAAACATATTCACTGCAATTTCTCAATGCCTGCGTTTTGATAATGCTGAGGCAAGATGAAAAATCGAGACCCAAATAAACTGGCACCAGTTCGAACACTTTGAATTATAGCTACCTACTCTACAAGATGCGTACATTCCCTATAAGAACAACGGTTGACGAACAGCTGTTAACTTTCCGAGGTAGGTGCCCCTTCAAACAGTATTTACCATCAAAGAGAGGAAAATATGGCATAAAGATTTGGGCATCCTGCGATAGTCAAACCGCATACGTTTACAATTGCCAGATATACAGTGGTAAAACAGGTGACCAGTGTGAACGTAATCAAGGCAAACGAGTCGTTTTAGAAATAATAAAGGGCTTAGAGAAATCAGGGAGGAATGTGACCACCGATAATTTTTGTACGAGTCTTAAACTTGCAAGAGATTTGAAAGAAAAGAATCTAACATTGCTTGGTACAGTACGGAACAGTAAGGAACTAGCCGATTCGCATAAGAGAAACCTGTATTCAACTAAATTTGGATATCAAGACGACGCTAGATTAGTGTCTTATTGTCCAAAAAAGGGAAAAAGTGTTACGTTACTATCAAAAACACACGACATTGGAGAGATTTCTGAAGGTGGCAAGAAAAAACCGCAAATAATAATTGACTATAATAAAACAAAATCCGGCGTTGACAGCGTCAACTTGACGCCACAGACCAACTTGTACGAACACATACTGTAAAGAGACAGACACGAACATGGCCTCTTTCAGTTTCTTATAATATTATAGATATTAGTGCCTACATTATATGGTGTTACCTAAATAAAAATTGGCAAGCAAAAATTAGCTACAAACGGCGATAGTTCCTTATACAGCTAGGAAAACCAAAATAGGTTAAAATACATTATTTTTTAACTTGCAACTTCAATACTCTTGGCGTAGTTTACTTATAAGTCCTAATATTCATATAACAATCACTTATACCAAATTATACAGGGTGATCGAAGCCCAAAAACCGGGTTGTCCTAAAGCATTTGCTGACTTAAAGCCCAAATTGAATAAGTTATCCAAACAAACTTTTCACAAACTTATATATACCTACTAAACTAAATCCCTTTGAAATCCATGGACTCAAGTTGATTTAGTATTTATAAATCAAGAACGCTTTGAACCACTTCCTTACAAAGAGCTACACCCTGTCAGTTTGGTTCAAATTCGAACATAAAAGACGCTCTACCAAACAATTATTGATACCCAATTCAATGGATTTGTTGGAAGAAGAAAATTACAGATAACCGTGCGAAAATTCTGTACATCGGGATTAAAAGTGTGTTTTTTTCTGACGAAATAACTTGTTTTATGAGTTCCGAACGCTTAATGAAGCTCTACGTTTAACCCTGCTGTACTGTTCGGGTATATATGACCCAAAATGAATTTTAATTGCTTATAATAAAATATCCATATTATTTTGAGTTTTTAAGACTTTGTTACTTTATACTTAAGCACTATTACTTTGCATAAATGCATTTTTTATTTTCAACTTTTTTTTTCGAAGTTTTTATTAATGTACCGTTCGGGTCAATATGACCCGATGTGAAAATCTAGTTGCATTTAAATAGCTATACAAACGTTTGTGTGTTTTACGAGGCTGTTTTACTGGCGTTGATACAAGTCGATTATAATGTGCTCAGACATTACAAGTTTCGACAAGTTTTGACTTATTTATTAGCCCTAGCTATAAAATAAACGAACTCGCATATACGCCTTCAGTTTTAGTTGGGTAGTAAGTAAAGTGTTATAGTTTTACTGCAAATTATGGCAAATCGTACACCTCTGACTGATGCTGAACTGCTTGAAGAATTATCTGACACCGACGAAGATTTATCGAAATATGAAAATCACACTAGTGACGAAGGTGAAAGTAGTACTTCTGACAATGATATCGATATTCCTGCACTGCCTGTTGCTGCTAGACAGTGCATTCAATCAATTCAATCAAAGAATTGTACCATAGAGTGCTTATTGGAACCTCCACAGCAACGAGGACGCTTATCTTCTGCAAATGTTATAAAAAATACTCCAGGTATTACGAGGTACGCTACTTCAAGAATAACAGATGTGAAAAGTGCATTTACAACAATTTTTAATTCAAACATTGAAAAAGAAATTATAAAAATGACAAACATTGAAGGTGAACGAGTTTTTAATCAAAAATGGAAAAGTTTAGATAGTGCCAATTTTCAAGCATACATTGGACCATTGTTACTAGCAGGAGTTTACAAATCGTACGGGGAATCGACTAAAGGCTTGTTGAATAAAGAAACTGGCCGTAACATTTTTCGTGCAACAATGTCTTTAGAAACATTTTGTACTATATCGCGTGTTATACGATTTGACAATAAATCCACCCGTCAAGAAAGAAGAAGCAAAGATAAGCTTGCGGCGATCAGAGAAATATGGGAAAAATCGGTGGAAGTGCTCCCAAAATTATATTACCTTGATGAAAATATAACTATAGACGAACAGTTAGTTGGATTTCGCGGCCGCTGTCCTTTCAAGCAGTACATTCCAAGTAAGCCATCAAAATGTGGAATAAAAATATGGACCTTGTGTGACAGTCAAACGTCATACGTCCTAAAGTCTCAAATATATACCGGTAAAGAATTAGGAGCGCTACCAGAAAGAAACCAAGGTATGCGAATAGTAAGTCATCTAACAACAGAATTGAGAGGACATAATGTAACTTGCGATAAATTTTTTACATCTTATAATTTAGGCCAATTTCTTCTCAAGAGAAAAATTACAATGCTTGGGACAATTAGAAAAAATAAGCCAGAACTTCCTCAAAATTTGTGTAATAAAGAGGTGCATAGTTCATCATTTTATTTTACAAAGGACACGACAATAGTAAACTACATTCCTAGAAAAAATAAAAACGTGATTCTAATGAGTACATTGCATAATGATAGAGCAGTTAGTACTAGAGATGATAAAAAACCTGAAATGATATTAGAGTACAATGCAACTAAAGAAGCTGTAGACACCCTTGATCAGCTTGTAAATACTTACACGTGCAAACGTAAAACCAACCGCTGGCCGTTAATAATTTTTTATAATATACTCGATATCTCAGCTTATAATGCATTTGTTTTATAGACTGCCATAAATCCAGGATGGCACGAAAAAAAATTGACGAAACGAAGGTTATTTCTGGAGAAATTGGGAATGTCACTTATCAAATATAACTTAGTTAATAGGACACACATGCCAAGAACTGTAGAATCACGTAAAATAGTCGAAAACATGCAGAAAAGTACAAATCAAAACTCGGCCTCGGGTTTTTCTGGACCAACGGTTTTAGTGGTGTAAAACGCGCACGGTGTAAACTCTGTTCATTGAAAAATGATCATAAGACAAATATGTTGTGTTCTTACTGTAATAAATACATTTGCAAGGTACATGTCACTTATATTTGCCCCAATTGCAAAAAAAATTGAAAATGTAACATTTTACAGCATATATTTCAGACACTGAACTGTTATTTTTTTATATTAATTTATAATGAGCTTAAATTTATTTATTTAGTAATAAATCTGTTATAAAGCTATTTTTGTTGTATTATTAGGTATCGGGTCATATGTACCCGAACGGTACAAGCGCGCAGCAAATACGAACAGAACAGCAGGGTTAAATAAAGCTATTAATTCCTCGTTTTGATCAACGCGCAAGTAGCTTCTACTCGATTTTAGTTTGATATGCAGTCGGATACATTAATATTGTTGCAAACAAAGGCAGAATGAAGTGTGAAATACTCGTTAATACAGATGTTCCAATCATAAAACGGGCATTACGTGTGCCGGAGTTTATGGCAAAATTTTAACGTACTATATGTAGTCGTTCCAACTATAAAAGCAGCAATTTCCTGCTAGAATGTTGCAAAAATATCAGAGCCATTTATTAGCGCGCTGGTATATATGATGTAGAAGCATATACGCCGGCGAAAAGCGTTGCTGCTGCACTATTATTTACACAGAAATTTAAATTTAATAACGTAGTTTTTAGCGAGATAAAAAAGGGAAAGAGAAGGATGTGATAAATGTAATAGTGGATGACAATGGTTAATACAAATAGCAACACTGGAGTAGTTATTGTTTTAAAAGTTTTAACCGCAAACATTTTACAGAAATGATGGCTAAAATATGTTAATGACACTTTTGTGATAATATGTAATCATCTACAATTAAATAAAACCAGACTACAAGAACAATAATTCTGCTAACTAGGCAGTACAATCGCACAAAATGGACACTCCAAAATGGAGGCTACAATAGGTTTTCGGCAGGCTAAACTTGCATTTAATAAAATGATAGACCTTCTAACAACTAGGGCAAGAACTATGAAAATAACAAAGTGACTCTTAACAACGTACATGTGGAGCGTGGCTTTATCTGGAAAAGAAACTCATTGGAAATTTACGAAAGGAATAGACTGGATTTATTTAAGACTTTGTGGAAGATGTAATGTTGGCAGCAGGGGCTTGGAGCAGTCCAAATTTTTAATTGCTTCGCTCCAGCTTCGCTCCGGCGTCAATATGCCTGCTCCAGCTCCGCTCCATGCTCAAAATGTTGACAAAATGTGTAAAATAGGTATTTTGATTAAACAATTTGTTATTAAAAACAAAGTTTTACTTTTATCGGATATGTGTAAGTGTGTCAAAATTTACAATATTTGACCCTAACAAACAATTGAAGTTAAAAAAATGTTTGGAAAAATTAATTATTGATCTTTAAAGATTAAAAAACTTTTTAAAATTGATTTTTTTTAAAAAGAGAATCTATTTTTTTGTCAAAAAAAGGTTCAATGACTATAGCCCTTGCACTTTTCCCATTTTTTCACAAATAATTAAATATATTATTTAAGAGCTACTAGAAGTTGAGTTTGGCCAGCCAAGCGGAACGCACGTGTTTCTTGTGGCTGCGCCAATCGGCGATTTTAAACCCGAATACTGGGTCTTATCACGAGAGCCAAGGTCGAGCGAATAGTTGGTGTGCAAAACGGTTTAATTCCAAAATAGCATAAGGTGATAGAACATCAATAATCACACATGTAATATCAGTGGTTTGGAAGTTTCCTCAAAACGATATTGGCGTTCTTAAAATGGATTAATTAGTAGTCATGATTAAAAAACATATGCAAGGATTGAACGAATTCAAAGGAGGCGGAAAAGAATACCCTTAGGAAATCAGGAATTTGAAGAAAGAAAACAGATGAATATATCATATTACAAAACAGAGTAGAAAATTTGGAAAAAATCAAGAGGAAAAATAATGTTGTGGTGACTGGATTAGATACAAAAGCAGGAGAAAGCCGACATAATGAAACTAGTTAATAATTATGAAATTGAGCAGATTTATTATAAGACACACATGAACCTTACAAAACGGTGACTCACTGGACCCAGGGCAATTACGGCCATCTCGGCTGGTTGCTCTACGACCGACTTCACTGTTGACTGTTGACTATTCTACTAACTATTGACTAACGACTGTCTTCCTATAATTTGGGAAGACTATTTTTATCAGTATTTTACCCTGAGTCAGCTAAAAGACTATGAAGTATAACAAGGAACTACTTGATGACTTCAGCTCTATTGGCTTGCTTGGACACTGTTATAACATATGATTGCAAGTAGAGCTGACTCTGAATGGTGCAACATGTAACCTAATAAACGGAGTTTATGAAATTGGATTATAACAACAAATTTAAATTAATTAATTTATATAAAATATTATTGTAGCGCTATTAACAAAAATAAAGATAGTGAGGTTGAAAAGGACAGAAAAAAGTGGGAAGACTGGGGCAAGAAAAAGCAAAACCACTTCCAACCCTCTACACTCTACACTACACTACACTGAAAGGTAAAAGAGGTCTAGATAAATAAATAAATAAATTTAAGAGCTACTAATCCTTAATTAGGCTATCAGTAAATAACGTGTTAAAAAAGTTTGAAGCCGTTTGCTTAACCCTTGTCAGGCTGCATAGGTACAATTGTAACTTTTTAGTTTTTAAATTGCAATAACTTTTTTTCTAGAAACCGTAGAGGGCTAAAATTTTGTGACATCTCTACATTTTTGATCTAGATTATAAGATGAGCTAAATTTCAGAAAAATATTTCCCCTCTTCCGAGATAAGGGGTCAAGTTGTTTTTCCATCCATAACAGGTGGACCTTCATGTACTCGTATTTTGTATGGAATTATGGGGGAAATTTTTTTTTTTTATGGGAGTAGTATTTTACTTTTAAAAATAGTAAGAAATAGTTGATTTACATTTATTTATAAAAGAAAATTTTAGAACATTTTTTAATTCATTTTCTTCACAAGTAATGCTACGTCCATCTTTGTTACTGAGTGTTCATCGCAAACAGGTTTCGCGCAAACTACGCAGGACTTCCTAGTCGTACGTTGTTTCCGATTCGGTTCTCGGCAGACATAACAACTGCCAACGAGAGGTGAGGATCCACGACTACCATGAGGTACTTGAGGACCTGCTGCCTCTGGTGCTACTACAATCCGTCGTCCAAGCACCATTTCTACTGCACATCGAAGGAAATGGTTACTCATCGACATCTGGTTTGTACCACGAGCTTCGATTGCAGGCACAACTGATTGGCCAAATCAAGCTGTGGGTTGTGTTCTCTGTAGATGATGCAGGATGCTAACCCAGTGACGTCAAACATGTTATAGAAAAATGCTAGAGGCCAACGCAATGTTGTTCGTTTCACAGTGTACTCGCCCAACATTTTGTCCATTACATCAACTCCGCCTTTGGAATTGTTGTAATGGTTTATCATTTTTGGCTTGGGTGCTTGTGTCCCATCGACTTCTCCCGTCATTTGCATGGATGAAAAAAGAACGACTGATTTATTCTTCTTTGTCACATATGAACAGATTGTTGCATCACGATTTTAGGCAAAATTGGTCGAATTTAAATGCCTTTTTTTAGCAGGTTGCTTGATATAAATCTTTTGTTTTTTCTCACTGTACCCACCTCTTTGTCGTATGATGTTACGAGATCTTGTTTGTGTACTTAGCAGTGGACCACTATGCTATTGAGTTCCATCCTTAGCTGTCCAAATGTCAATCACACTTTGAGATAGAGGCTCATCCTCAACGCTTTCTTCTTGTCGTATTCTTTTTCCTGCTCTATGACGATTTCTTGCTCGATGTCTGACTTTTCCTCAGCTGAAACATCCGCTGGTGGTACATAGTTTTCGTCATCAGATACAACATATGATTCTTTCTCATATTCAGAATCAGCTTCTTCAAATACTGAATGTGCATCAAAGGTCTACTTATGTTGTGATAAGAACGCAAATATACAGCATCTTTTTGCAGGTGCCCGTTATAGAATCAAAACAAAATATCTAAGTAGTGTCGAAATAAGCAAAATATCACAAAACATGACTTAAGCAATGTGTAGATATTCAATATTATCCATTTGCCGTGTAAAAAATTTTATTTACTAAGAATTTTCATACAAAATATATGAAGGTACAATTGTACCTTTACCGCCTGTTATGTTGCAAAATTATGCCGCCTGACGAGGGTTAAGTTTAAAAGAAAATCGATTTTTTGGTCAAGAAAAGAGCAAAAACTATAGCCTCTTTGCACTTTGCCCATTTTTCACGAAAAAATTAATCCAATATAAGGACTAATAATCTTTCATCTGACCTTAAAAAAACGTGTTAACGAATTGAAGCCGTTTGCTTTCGCTTTTGTAATACGGCGTTTTGTACACGCGACTTACGGATACATCTCTTTTTGTGTATTGCATAGCTTAATTCCCTTTTCTCATAAACGAATTTACAGCCCTTTGTTTGAACTGCAACTGCTAACTCAAACAAAACACAAAACAATAACATCTGCTTACACGTTCGCAGTTGCCAACCGGTACTAAAATTTATAGTGTTTACATATCGTTACATTGCACAACTTTTATTATATGCAAGTGCGACTTTTTGTCTCGCGACTCAGTTTAAGCCACACATTGTGCTCCGCAGCTATATTGGGTTCGGTTATATCCGAAAGTTCGCATGAATGCAGTGTTGGAAACATCCCAACTGCAGGTTATTCAAGCTGTTACGCGAGTTTTATGAGCTAGGTCATGGCGCGACTGGGAACTTATCGAGAACTCTGTCGCATGATAGATTTTAGCGCTATCGTGATAACTTCTAAGTCCTGTTTAGGCTCGGGGAGTTTCAGAGCCCTCTAAAGCTCGACACTGCACGACAAGCAATAAAGCTCCGTCTTATGACCGTGTAGACATGTTCACATGCTAACAGGTATCCGTTTATGACATGACAACACGTCATGTTTCGGAGATCTTAGTTTAAGTGTCACTAGAATTAGCCCAAGGCTGCTCTCACGTGAAGACGACAGGTTGAATACGATTAGTTGTACACTAGAATAAATTTCATTACAGACATTATTGTACAAGCAGGACCGCCGTGTGTATGTATATAAGAAACTTTTGTGCAAAATTTAAATAACGCGCCCCTTCCCTAAATGCAAATAAAAAATTAAACATTTTTGCAATAATTATTAAATACATATCATTATACAGGGTGTTTGTTAAGTATTGCAAAAAAAATCTGGAGGTGATTCCTGATCGAAAATTAAGAGGGGTCTTTCATATAAAATGTTTTCCTTAGACGTCTCGTTTCGGGGTTACATATATATATATATATACCTATTTGGTAGATGTTTTATACTTATTAAAAGGTTTCCCATAGTAATATTTTTAATCAACTCCCACCTTCACAGGGGGCTGAAAAGTGCGACCCCTGTTAGTTTTTATTACTTGAGTTTTATTGTCATTTAAGGTTAGATTGTTTAATGTGAACCAATGTTGGAGTTGGCCTAAGCAGTCAAAGAGTTTTTGTTCAGAATTTTTGGAATCCGAGTCACTAATAATAGCAGATGTGTCATTGGCAAATTGTATAAGGGAAGTTTTGGCAAAATCTGGAAGACCATTAGTGTACAGTATGTATAAGAGGGGGCCTAAGATTGATCCTTGCGGGACTCCTTTTTTGATTTTCGTTTTGTTGGATTTTAGAAATTTACCTGACGAGTATTTTCCTGCAACATATTGGTTTCTTTCCGAAAGATAAGATTTTATAAGGTTATGGGCGGTTCCTCGTATACCATAGTGTTCTAAGTTCGTTCGCAGTATCTCGTGGTCAACACTATCGAAAGCTTTTGAGAGACCAACACACATGACCATGGTGTGTTCGTCTTTATTGAGGGATTGAAGTACATTTCGGTTTGCCATATAAATAGCGCGGGTAGTTGTTTTGCCTTTCCTGAATCCATTTTGAGAGGTTCTTTATTAAGCCAAAGTGTTTTACGTAATTTTCAATTCTGTTGTAGATTATTTTTTCAAATATCTTGCTAATGTTTGTGAGGATGGCTATGGGCCTCTAGTGTCCTATGTCACTTACATCCCATTTTTTGTGGATTGGTTTGATTTTTGCACATTTAAGTTTGTTAGGAAATATGCCATTTTTTAATGAGAGATTTATAATTTGACTAAGAGGTCCAGACATTAAGTCGGCAGTATATTTTAAGAGGTTTGTTGGGATTTCATCTTCTCCTGTTGATTTTGTGTTTTTAAGTGACAATATGGTCTTATAGACTTCCTCGTAAGAAGTTGGACGTAGATAAATATACATATTATTATGTTTGAAGTGGCTGGTTTCAGAAATTGTCCCATCCGTATTGCCGGGGCACATATTTATAAATAGTTCATTTATGTTGTTTAGTATATCTAATGGGTTATCACCTGTATTTTTAACATTGTTATTGAAATTGTCTTCTTGTTGTTTTTTTCCCATATAGTTTATTAAGTATTCCAAATCTTCTTATTTAATAAGTAGTTTGTTTTTGTTTTTCCGCCTCATCTGTTTCTCCGGTCAGCAGTCTCTTTTGTGCTATATTTCTTCCCCCTACATCAGCTTTTTAAATTTTTTTAAATAATTTATGCATGCAAAGAAAGGAGTTGGCGCATTTATTTTGATACGACGCGTTCCTAACTTTTCATCAGTGGCTTATCCTGGTCTCTGATACAAGGTGTGCTACAATTTGAGAAATTAATTATTTATTTATTATTTAATTAATGTTTCTAGAACAACTTTTTTCAGTACCTATATCCTACATGTTCATTTTAATGTAGTAATTGTAATAATAACAACAATTAAAAAATTAATGAAAATAATAATGCTATTATTAATATTAATATAATTGTATAATTGTAAATTGTAACAAATTTTAAAAACTGTCTGATTTGCAGCTCGACAGTCTAGGCTCTAGGGCTATAAATGTACTTACGGGTGCGATTCTACTAGCGCACCAGGTCGAGCGATAATCACGCGCGTCCCCACCAACTCGCCACTACCCTCTCTCCAACCTCACGCTTCAAATGTAGCATAAGATGTGTGCGATTTTTGTATAGCGCCGCCGAACAGATAGATGTATGGCTAGCAAACGCAAACACAGCTCCGCGCTCATTACTCGCTTATTTCAACAATGAAACGTTACTTTTTTTAGACAATATTGCCAACTTTTTCTTTAAAATTTTCAGAAAAATTGGAAAATAATCTATCTTTTAATTTAATAAACATACTCTCAATTAAAAATAAATTTTAGGGGTTTCACTAGGGTGTGCGGCGCACACCTAGCGCCTATGGAATATACGCCACTGCTTTTCATACACACTTGGTATTATACGGCTGAACTTTTGTACACACCCGGTATCATGTGGTCGCAACAAAAACGAATCTAAGGCCGTGTTTTGTTTTAATTCTCGTGCCATTCCTCGTCTCGTCAAGTTTTGTAGGGCTAACGAAACTCCAAAAGCTTCGCTTCAGTCGAAGTTTGTCGTGATTGCCAGGCCAACTATGGCAAACAAAATACGGAATCGTTTGTAATAGATGAGGAATGGATGTCGACGCAGCACACTAATTATGCAGAAAGCCTCGAGCCGTGCGTGTTTTGCTTAAACTGGATGTGTATAAATTACACGCCATATGAATATGACAAATCATGTATATTTGCTTATACAGTCAATTAGCAGTTTACTACATGCAAATTAACCCCGTTCTAACACAAAGGTGGAAAATAATACCAAGTGAAATTATTTTAATTAACGTGATATGTTTTTCTGTTTGTTTCAAAGCGAACGCTACACGCTTCGCTTTATTTATTCAGCAAAGATATACAAATTAGAACGTTTAATTTTATAATGCGTTGAATATTACGGCAGACGCAGTGTGGAGCGTATTCGACTGCTCAACAAAGTTAAAAATAAACGAGGTGGCTTTGTCGTAGTCGTAACTCAGATGTTGTCGCAAGTCGGAACACGATAATCCTTTAAAAAAAGTTGCCAAAAATGGGGCAGTTCCGAGCAAGACTTGTTTTTCCACTAAGAGAAAATAATATTGTTTAACGCTAAAAACATTTTATTGGATAGTTGGTACACAATCAGGGCTCTTCTTGGAAAGCAGATTAATATTATACAGGGATGCGCAAAAGTATGGAAACAAACAAATATCTAGAACACTATTAATTATATTTCAATGAAATTTGGTATTTGACCGTTATCGTTTATTCCGGATTCGATAAAAATATTGAGGTTGTGATACGACTTCCGGTTCAACCGGAAACGGACTCAAACTTTGAAATTTTAAATGAAACACCCTGTATATTTTTGGATTTCTCTTTAAATTTACTTCAAAAAATGTTTGAGGTTGTATGGGGCTTAAGTCGACCGTTTTCGTTGAAATCACATTTTTATGAAAATTTTGAGCTATACAGCGTTGTTAAAAATTTTCAACATTTAAGAACTTTGAAATTGCAAGTAATTTTTTTTAAAGTTTATGTTGACAATAAGCTTACTAACACTTTGCACAACGTACATTTAAAAAATATTATACAGGGCGTTTTTTACGCTTGTTTAAACTTGTACAACTTTAAACATCGATAACTTATTTTTCTTAAATACAACACCCTGTATATTTTTACACATTTTTATAGAAAATTTAATTCTCCTTCGAAAACATAAAGGCTGTTTTTCACCTAAAATTGATATTTTCCGAGATATCGCGATTTTATTGTTAAATTATTAGGGCAACGTAATATTTTCAAGTAGGCTATGAAGGTAGACAGCGGTAATTTGAAACAATTAAAAGAAAAAAAAAGAAGAAACTTATAAATTTATCTTTTCCGTACAAATTTTTGACATTTTTGTTAACGAATTTAACTCCATTAGTTTTTTTTTTTTGGGGGACATTTAAAATCTAATGTTTATGCACACCCACTTGGTGATTTAGGCGAACTGAGAAACCGAATAACAAAAGAACTTGGAAGAATCTCGCCAGATGTGGTTTTAAACATTCTTACGGAATTTCGGCATAGGTTAGCCTACTGCCAAGAAGTAAATGGTGGTCATTTCGAGCATCGTATCCATTAAATTTTTGTATTCCCTATTTTGTTAATTTTTATAAATTCGCAATATTTTCTGTTCTGCGTCCTCTTGCCCAAGAAGACCGAGAAGAAACCTTGAGCGCTTCGTATCACACGACTTGGCAAAAATTAATCGGTCCTTATCAGGGCCAAAATATTGTTCATACAATTGAGTTTGATCGTTTACAAAGTCATAATAAATCCAATAGATAAAGTATTAGGTAAGCGAAAAAAAAAACGCTGATTAAAAAAAATAATAACTTATGTTTAAATTTAAAAAAAGGTTAGGGTTGGGTCGGTTAAACCAAAAGTCGTATTGCAAACACGCAAAAAATAGTTTATAAGATTTAGTATTTGTCATCACACTGGTCCAACAAAAAAATGCATAAATAATTTAAAAAAATCTTAATTCAAAAGTAATAATGATAAAATTCGTTAACAAAAATGTCAAAAATTTGTACAGAAAAAATAAATTTATAACTTTCTTGTTTTTTTTTCTTTCAATTGTTTAAATTAACACTGTCTTTCTTCATAGCCTACTTGAAAATATTACGTTGCCCTAATAATTAACAATTAAATCGCGATATCTCGGAAAATATCAATTTTAGGTGAAAAACAGCCTTCATGTTTTCTAGAGAGAAATCAATTTTCCATAAGAATGTGTAAAATTATACAGGGTGTTGTATTTAAGAAAAATGAGTTATAGATGTTTAAATTTGTACAAGTTTAAACAAGCGTAAAAAACGCCCTGTATAATATTTTTTAAATGTACGTTGTGCAAAGTGTTAGTAAGCTTATTGTCAACATAAACTTAAAAAAAAATTACTTGCAATTTCAAAGTTCTTAAATGTTGAAAATTTTTAACAATCCTGTATAGCTCAAAATTTTCATAAAAATGTGATTTTAACGAAAACGGTCGACTTAAGCCCCATATAATACATATGTTTATCATTTCTGGCTTGGGTGCTTGTGTACCATCGACCTCCCGTCATTTGCATGGATGACAAAAGCACGACTGATTTATTCTTCTTTGTCACATATGAACAGATTGTTGCATCGCGATTTTAGGCAAAATTGGTCGAATTTACAGGCCTTTTTGTGGCAGGTTGCTTGACATAAATCTCTTATTTTTTCTCACTGTACCCACCTCTTTGTTATGATGTTACGAGATCTTGTTTGTGTACTTAGCAGTGGTTAACGATGCTATTGAGTTCAATCGTTAGCAGTCCAAATGTCATCCTCAACGCTTTCTTCTTGTCGTATTCTTTTTCCTCCTCTATGACCATTTCTTGCTCGATGTCTGACTTTTCCTCAGCTGAAACATCCGCTGGTGGTACATAGTTTTCGTCATCAGATGCAACATATGATTCTTCCTCATATTCAGAATCAGATTCTTCAAATGCTGAATGTGTATCAAAGGTCTACTTATGTTGTGATGCGAACGCAAATATTCAGCATATTTTTGCAGGTGCCCGTTATAGAATCAAAACAAAATATCTAAGTAGTGTTGAAATAAGCAAAATATCACAAAACATGACTTAAGCAAGGTGTAGATATTAAATATTATCCATTTGCCGTATAAAAAAAAATTATTTACTAAGAATTTTCATACAAAATATTTGAAGGTACAATTGTACCTTTACCGCCTGTTACGTTGTAAAATTATGCCGCCTGACGAGGGTTATTAAAATTGACCACAGCAGTGTGGAAGACGAGCTTAGCTCTGGAAGACCGTCGATGTCCAGCATGGAGGCAAATCAAGACAAAATTGATCAAATGATTTAGGCAAATCGCATTACAACGACGTTGAATGTTGATGCCGCAAGAGTTTATGATATAATTTATAATGTTCTGGGGTATAAAAACGTGTTAGCAAAGTGAGTCAACACATTATTGACCAATGAAAAGCTCAAATCTCAGCAATTTTTTGTTAATTCCAAAAATTAGCAACGATACATTAAAACTTGAAACATCCACGTATTTTATGTAAATATTACAACAAACATTTATAAATAAAACTCGACAGTTTCAGGCTCCATACGATAATACAGAAACTGGGTAAAATGTACACATTTTACAACCCACCTAAAAACTCATGTTTTAATGATTGGGTAATTTAATACCGTTTCCGATATTTCATGTTTTATATAATGAACTTAACGTGTATAAGACAATTTTAGGCTCCATGTAACTCTATCTCAAAATAAAGGAACCACCACTAAACTTGCAGATCACAAAACTTAGCACAAACAGAATAAAAAAATACCCATCGAAAGGAGAATTATCCCAAAGATTTATCTAGTCGTCATAAGACAAACTTCTGAGACGATCCAACGATTCCTAACTAGTCTTTGTAGACTTTGTTTGAAGTTTTGTATGAATATCTTGATAGAAAACTACATTGCATAGCTGCATTTCATTAAAATTGTGATATCTAGTCTGGAATTGAAGTTAAATTGAAATTCTTAAAAACAGGAGAAAAATAATTACTTCCATTCGTGAACAAAGACACTTTTAAAACTAGAGTTATATAGTTTTTTATTTAGAGTTCTTTTTTAAAACAAAATGTAGAAATAAAGATACTTGAACTGGCGATGTTGTCTAAATTGTAAGATTTTAAATAAATTTGTTGTCACTGGACAAAGGATCCATCATGGAGCAGATTTTCTTGGGAAATAAAACATAGTTTATACCTTAAAACGGGCTGAGAATGTAACTGACGGGGTGCGTGTCCGAAACATTCTTCGCCCACAATTCTTCGCCTCCACAATTCTTCGGTCACAATTGTGTCAGCGAAGAATTGTGGGCAAAGAATTGTGGTGGCGAAGAATTGTGGGCAAAGAATTGTGGTGGCGAAGAATTGTGGGCGAAGAATTGTGTTAGCAAAGAATTGTGGGTGAAGAATTGTGGGCGAAGAATTGTGGAGGCGAAGAATTGTGGACGAAGAATTGTGGGCTAAGAATTGTGGGCGAAGAATGTTCCTAGACCCAGTTTTAATTAAAAGTGATGCTGTAGTGCTACACTATAAACGTACCATTAAAAATATATAAATAAATAAAAAAAGGTTTAGAGTAACATTATGAACTTTGTGTTCAGTGCATAGACTTGAAGAGAGATTATTTTAAATAAAATATTATCACTTTCCTTTTAGGCTTGGCCAGAAACTTATCAACGCCCCCCTTGTGCAGCGTCATCGCACAAAACCTGAACGTAACACGATTATATCGGAATTTTTCCGTTGCCGTAATCCGTATCGCACATATGCAGTTGGCATAGCACTGATGTAATCAATTTGTTTAATATTATGTTAACGCTATCGTGGTCGCTGTGCCAGTCTCCAAGTTCCGCGCTCGGGTTATCGTGATCCCGTTGTGATGCGAAACGGCTTTGATAAATTCTAAAATGTCAACTACGTCTTGAAAGTGAGCTTACGGTGCCAGCACCTGAGTAAACTTCTTGTGCATTTATATTACTCTCCGCCAGGTAGCGCAAGATTATCATGGAACTGAGTAAACATCAAATAATACCGAAGCTTCTTTAAAACGGTCTCGGTTATGATGAATTTAATGTTCGGCTGTTACTGCAGGTGAAGATAAGTTTGTTTTGTAGTAATAATTGTGAGGGAGTGTGGACGCGCATGTTACAACTTCTAATTTCTCGCGTTCAGACTGTTTGAATCGTCTACAAACTTTGGTTTAGTTGATTTAATCCAAAACTATTTTTATAAAAGATTTGAAAACTGTTGTTTAATGTCTAAAGAAAACATAATTTATGTGTGAAAATATATTTTTTGCTAAACGTTTTGTGTGAGTTCGATAACGACGCATTGGGCAAATCCATGACTTGTCTGTTTTATGCGTATCATAACACACAAAATGAGAAAACAAGTTATAACTGCAGAAATTATTTGTTTAAAGTTAAATTTTAAGCTAAACTATTTTGTTGAAATTATATATTTTTGAAAAGCGCAAAAAGTAAGCTTTCGATTTATATCAAAGCCAACTATGGTTGCCATTTAAAATAAGAGACTTAGGTGTAATATATCGATATTGATATGAGTAAAAAAACAATGAATATCTCTATCTTGTTAATGACAAAAAACCATGCCAAAAACACGTTTAAAGTCTTTCTCTATCTTTGTGTTTAAGCGAGATATTTAACATTTTTGAAAATTGCATAAAATCGGTTTTTTGCTATATCTCGAAAATTAAAACCCATAAGGAGCAAATTAGTTTTTTGTTTTTTTTTAAAGATATTTTAGTAACTTACCTCTATGTTCTATATGAGCATATTACAATTTTAAAAAAAAATTGTCAGAATATTAGTTGCGGAGATTATAGACCGTCCTCATATGAGGACGCTGGGCGTTTGAGAGTACTTGCGATAGCAGATAACGATGTATAACAAATATAACAACATTGAGCTTTCGAGAGTTCGCTGTACCAGTAAGTGTTTATATCTACTGACAATGTGACAATGATGAAATAAACAATAGTAAATAAAATAGTTAATGATACATAATTAAATTTATTGGCTTTCAATACAAATAAACATGAAATATTATTACAAACGAAACTAAAACTGAAATAATAATTTACTTATGAATGAAAAATTTTAACTATTTCTTAAATGATAATTCGGAAAACCTGTAATGCACAAAGATACATTGCATTTTCCACAAAAGGTCCTTGGCTTTCCTTAGCAGTTTTTCATTTGGCAACGTCTTTGATTGCTCCTTTTTTCTATAATATGATTCATGGAATCATATCTTACATCTTTTGGAACCTTAGCTGCAGAAGTAACTGGTAAGCACATAGGTCGACCACGTGCCAACCGTGCTCCATGTCCTTTTTTCAAATTGTCACAGCTATTTGTCTTCGAAAATCCTTGATGGATATTGAGTTACTGCCGTGCACTAGTTTGTACAGCACAAAACCATTCACAACAGCCATGCCTATCAAACGGGTGAACAAAGACCAATACCATTTTTCACCACTCATAGCAATGGTATGTTTTTCTAATAGCCAGTCATGGTGATCCACCCCTCCCATGAATTTGTTGTGAGCTTGAATGGCTGCAGGCTGCTAAACGTTTGTAGTTGTTTTTTGTTCGCGACTCCAACGCTGGACTTTCACCGTTGGCTTTACTTTATCAAAATTGGTTGCTAGTGTTACTGAGTTGTTATCATTCCATCTTATTATTAGAATTTCATTTTTTTATCGAATCGATAGTCCATGAATCCTCTAGCTTGTTTTTGCATTTCTTTAGGTGTTCTAAGAGTACATTTTGCAAATCTATTATCCCTTATTGTTCCGCTAGCGCAATTTTTTTTTCTCCCTTAGATATATTTAGATAGAGATAGTCATCATCTATAATTTTATACCTTATTCGTCGTTTAGTTCATCTACTTCTGGCGGTAAAGCAACAATGTCACATTCTATTTCTTCAGAGATAAGATATTTAAATGCTTCTTCGACAGTTTTGAATATATTTTTATCCATATTTTTTATAGGTTGAAAAGTACGATGCAAGATCAAAATATACATGTAAGCACTATAAGTCATTCAAATATTTTAGCACAAACATGTACACTGCAATAAAAGTGTCCTCAAAAGATAAAGCTCTAACTTAAAAAGATGTCACAAACGCCCAGCGCCCTCGTTTGAGGACAGGGAGATTGGAGGGTGTATAATTTAAAAGCAATATGAACAGACTATGCAAAATGTGTCTTAATATAATTAAGTATCGTTTTTGATTATAACTATAACAAAAATAACTTATTACTTAAAGTTTTGAGACTCGAAAAAGAAAAACGTAACGAACGGTATCTGGCTACTTAAAATCGGTCTGATTCGAATCAATGCTGCTCAACAAGTATTCAAACTAAATCTATCTAATATGATTACCTGTCATCGTTGGTACTCCATTTAACGAATAAAATGAAAAGTAATAAAAATTACGAAGAAAGAAAAAAGTTTTAGAGCAAATATACGCTTGTCCTCAAAAGAGGACGCTGGGCCTTAATGGGTTAAAAAAGACATTAAAAATCTGTTAACGGCGATAAATTCCTCTCGAAAAAAGAAATTAAGACTACGTATTTAGTTTTTTTTACCTCTGATAACCGAGATACCCTGTATGGGCATAGAAAATAGGCAACCCTGTACAGTGTTGCCATCTGACTGATATTATGGCATAAAATTGACCTGGCCAAAGGTTCTACTCTCTTATCTTCAGAATTGCGTCCGTTTTGAAACACACTGTATTATATTTTGTACAACATGTTTCCATGCGAGACATTATTTGTACACACCAAAAGAAATGCACACTGCTTGGTTCATACAGTTGCAGGGAAACATGTTAAGATAATTATGACATAAACCACATTTTTTAATTACAGTAGTACATCATAAACTTTTCGCCGGTTATTACGAGAAACGGGGTTAATATTAAAACATAAAAATAGAAATATTTCACATGTCAGTTGTAAATAAACCACGCTTTTCGTTAAATGTACAAATTAGTACTTGTTTTTGGCATTTCCGCAAGATCAAGCGTTTGATAAGAATTTCGTTGATGAATGAGCATGCCAACCTGAAATTGCGTGTGATATTTAAGTATTTTACCTGAAAAATGTTGCTCAAAAAAGAAATTTGTAGAGAGTTAACAGCTAACAACGTTTCATAATTGCGAAAACCCGACAGTTGTTGGACTATATTATTACTACCGTTTGGATTTTTGCTGCAAATTTTGTTGTTGGCAGTCATTTATAATAACTTAAACGCTAAGAGGGTTTAAGAAAATATAAGAGTTAAGAGCTTCACTACAGCCACCAGAGATTGCTTTATCTAATAATTATTTCTTCAGGTGTTTAACCTTTTCGGTGCTCTGGACGAGTATACTCGCCGAATTTTTACGCGGCCCAAGATGCTCGAGACGAGTAAACTCGCCCAAACGTTACCGCATTTGGAAGTTATGCTCAAACCGTTTAAAGCATTTCTTCGCAAATAAAAATTATAAACCAGTAATTTATTTCCAAAATGAACCAGTATTTCATTTCCAAAGTTCTCTTCCGTTTAATATTTCTAAACGGCAATCATTATTTTACAAGAAAGAGACAACAATTCACAGAAGAAATGGCAGTGTTTTTGATAATGATAAGATTTTGTTTTAAGACTAAATTTTTTTAAAAATATTAAATCAATTGATTACTTTCGGGCTCTTGCCTTGTCGAAAATAAACTCAGGGTTTGTTCTAAACTGCATCTGGGCACTAAACGTGCTAGGAAGCAGTAATAATGTTATGCTGGTATAATGTCCAGGGCACACTAATATACCAGGGAACGAGAAGGCAGATCGCCTTGCCAAAATTGGTAGCGAGACACCTTTCTTGGGACCAGAACCCGCAGTTGGCATATCCCATGTAACAGCCAAGCAATGTCTAAATGACATATTAAAAGAGAGGCGTAGTGCTAATTGAAAAAATGTAGCAGAACAAGCCCAATTAATGCTATCCTGTCAAATATTTCTAAAGAAAAAACGGAAGAAATTCTCAAGATGAGCAGAGTAGACATCAGAGCAGCTACAGGATAGGTACATCACAGGACACTCCCGGCTAAGAAACACTTCACACAGAGACCAATATAATTATGCATAGGATGTGGTGATGGGGAAATTTTTCTGCATGTGTTATGCCCGTGTGCAGGTGTAGACTTCTATGGATGGAAAAACCAACAACAACATGTACTCCGGCCTTGGCCACACCTCTCGGCCAAAGTGCGAAAGGACCGACCAATAAGGGTACTGGCCGCACTTCAGGTTTTGGCCGTAACATATTGTGGGTGTTAACCACCAGCCGTGAACATAGGGAACTAACATTGGTTTTAACTTTTTTTCGGATTCCTGCTCCCCAATTGAATTTATATTAAAATTAATGATAACAATAGAAAGATAAAATTATTACGCATCATTTGAGACCATTACTAAGCTTAAATGTTTAATATTTAGTTTATAATTATTATTTTAAAATTGGATTAACTTTACATATATAAGTAGCCATGACATTTGTTTTCATTAGTTTTTGTTATTACCTGTCAATTTTTAAATCAGCGAGTTATTTCTTTAACGATTTTGATTAAAATGAGTAATTACAATAACGAAGAAAGAGTTTTTATGGTGAAAACTTTTTACAGCATTATAGTGGCGCATCTTTGTGGAGATTAATTACAAGAGTCGACACTATTATTACTAAAATTTCAACTTAAAATTAAAAACAATAACAAAAAATATAAAAGAATAAATTTTACAATAAATACTCAAAAGGCTCAAAAGGCCTACATAAACAATACCCCAATCTATTATAAAAACCGTTTCTCACAGAGGCTAGCTGTCTGTTATTAATTAAAGCACATTCTGCTACTATTGCATTCCTCAAAGAATTAATATTTGGGGGGCGTTTTTTATAAATTTTACTTTTAAGGTGGCCCCACAGAAAGAAATCACAAGGTGCTAAATCAGGAGATCTGGCTGGCCAATTTATTGTTCCACTTCTACCAATCCAGCGATTGGGAAAACAATCGTTTAAAAAGTTTCTAACATCTAAACTGTAATGGGCTGGACAGCCGTCATGATCTCCTGATTTTCTCTTGAAACTTCTTCCAGCGCAGGACCTACCTTGGTAATTAAAAGGTCTAAATATTTTTCTGAATTTAAATTTCCCTCAATTTCAAAAGGACCAACAATTTGGTTATTAAAAATGTCAGCCCAAATATTAATTTTTTGAGGATATTGCGTTCTGGTGGATATGTAGCAGTGTGGATTTTCCTGTGCCCAGTATCTGCTATTTTGAACATTTGTTTCATTAATCAAAGTAAACGTCGGTTAAACAAATTGATGAAAGAAAACTGCGATCGTTGTTGGCGCGTTCTTGCATTACCTCACAAAAATAATTCTACAGTCTTGATCAGCAGGAAGAATTTTCTGGTGACACTGCGATTTGTAGGGATGATAACGGTGTTTTTTTTTAAATTTTAAATACCACTGTCCTAGACAAATCCACTTGGCGATATATTTGCCCTAGACTGGACGTAGGGTCAATATTAATCATCCCTAAGACTCTTTTTTCCACAAAACTAGTTTCATTAATTTTTCGGTTTCCTGTGAGATTGCTTTTTTAAAAATTTTGTTTTAATTTTAATAAAATAGAATAAACCAATCACCTGTGGTGCCGGATTCTACGAAAATTTAACCGCATTTTTCAAATTTTTGCACATATTTTTGTATCGTGGTTGCACATGGTATTTATAAATTGTACGGCAAATAAATCTCGTACTCTCCCGCAAAGATACGCCGCTGTAAAAAGTTTTCACCATAAAAACTCTTTCTCCGATATTGTAATTACTCATTTTAATTAAAATCGTTAAAGAAATAACTCGCTGATTTAAAAATTGACAGATAATAACAAAAATTAATGAAAACAAATGTCAGATTGACAGTCATGGCTACTTATATTTGTAAAATTAATCCAATTTTAAAATATTAATTATAAACTAAATATTAAACATTTAACCTTATTAATGGTCCCAAATGATGCGTAATAATTTAATTTTTCTATTGTTACCATTAATTTTAATATAAATTCAATTGGGGAGCAGGAATCCGAAAAAAGTTAAAACCAATGTTAATTCCCTATGTTCACGGCTGGTGGTTAACACCCGGTATACATAAAAATGAATTAAAGTATAAAAACTTTTGGATCACCTTCAATTTATTATAAGCAGTTTCGAGTAAAAAAAAAAAGATTTCTTTGTACATTCCAATTAAAGCAGTGTAATAATTCAACAAGCAACTGCCAAGCGATGAAACATTTTACCATTTCGGAGCATGTAGTGTTTTTGTTCGGGCCGCAACGAATAAAAAATTGCTTTAAATGCACGAGAGAATTAGCGAGCTTCAGTTGAATAAAATTTGACGTAAGAAAACTCAACATTGCGAGGCCATAATTGAAAATTATATATTCAAATCTAAACGGTTTTATTCATGAAGCAAAAGAGATTACATTTTTTACCAGAAAACTACCAACTCCTACATGTTTTATTCAAAGTGCAGTTAATCAAAACGAGGTTAACATTTATAGTGGCTTACGGCTTTTTTTATTTTATCTTGTTAAATTGTTTGTACGGCATGTTGTACGTACGAAAACATACACACTTCCTGTTGAGGGTTATTTTTAAAGCAGAAATTTACATACGAGAAACGGAACAACTTGACGTTAAACGATATATCATAATTTTCACCTTAGTATTTGTATTTAATGCTTTGCCAATTATTGTGAAATTCTTGCAAAAAGTCAACAAAATATTCTTGTGCAAACGATAAATAAATTTCCATTTAATTTATTAGCAAAGACACAAACCTTAGGTAGAAACCCCAGGCTATCTTCACACAAATAGTCTTTTGTTGTAATAGCTTCGTTTATTATTAATTTAATAAATAAAAAAATAAGAAACTGTATAAGAAGTTTGCTATGCAAATGAGATAGTAATATTTGCGAAACATGGAAAATCACCAAAAGAAAATCTGGTTATATTCGGAACAACACGTGAGAAATTTGGAATGAAAACAAACCAAATGAAGACGGAAACTATACAGCAGGGGTGGCCAACCTTTTGCAAAGCAAGGGCGCAATTAAAAATTCTCAGAGGCGTTGCGGGCGCAATAATAAGTAATGACGTCATATATATTTTATTTTTTATTGTTAAAGTTGATTTTATTTTTTTTCATTTCTTAATTTTAATTTCTTTAAAAAAATTGTCATTTTTAATTCTGACTCTTTTCATTTGATTTTACTTATAGCTTAAAATCCCATTATATTTTGAAAAAATGCTCCTTTTCTACATTTGTTAAACAAAATAATACAACAAAATAATAATAATAATTTGTAATAAGAATTTTATTGAAAGACTTTTGATATATAATACATGATAAATTATTATTCGTTAATGAAAAGGTTGAGACTGTATTTCTTGACATAATTTTTTAAAATCAGTACAGTAATTTGATACTGTTACTCTTAAACTACTGTCATTCAAATTTTCATTCGCAAGACATAATCTAAACTTATTTTTAATAAATTGCATTAAAGAAATGTGGCCTTACTTAAAAGTAAGTCGATCCAAAAAAAGATTTTAGCGTCAGTGCACAATTTTTTAGAATTGGATATTTACGTGCTTCAACTAATTTCCAAAATTTCTTGTCCATGTTCATAACTTTAAAGCGACGTCATTTTGTAATTCTACAATTTCCAATTCTAAATTTTCAAAATTTGTTGTATAAAATCCATTTATTTCTCCACTTAAAGTAGTAATGCTACCATTATTCATGGAATTTTGACTCAATGTAATACGCGGGTCATAGATGGCAAAATGATCAGTTTTCATGAAATAAAAACATAAAACATCGCGCTAGAATTCGACAGAATTCGCTAAAATAATATTTTTTTGTAGTGGAACTACTTATATTTTATTAATATAGAGAGGTATTTAATATGTCATAATAAAAAATTACTTGAAAATTTCAATTATTAAATAAGTATTTCATTCCAAGAAAATTCTGCTTAAAAGTTTGGAGAATGAAATTGATTGAAAATAAAATAAAAACATTATTATAATTTACCGGGAATCGTGGCGCGGGCGCATAATAAATCGCCCACGGCGCACCTGCGCCCGCGGGCGCGGGGTTGGCCACCCCTGCTATACAGGGTTCTCGTTTTTCAAGGGCCACTATGGGGATCTCGTAAACGGTAAGAGTAACGACTTCGGTTAAATTGGGGCAAAGTTGTATATTCAGGTGCTTAATAATTCGATGCAAAATGAACTTATCCAGCTTTTTTAGTTTTTGAGATATGGGGAAAAAAGTAAAAATGTGGATTTTTGTTTATTGCCCGTAACTTTTTCATTTGATTTCGAATTTAATTTCTCTAAAAAGTTTTTGGCAAGGAATCAGAATCCCCAATTATATTTTCCGTGCGACGTTTCGTTTTTTTTTAAACCATCATCAGGTCAATATTTTCTTATGGACGCTATATCTGATTTTACCGCCAATTTGTAGAGCATTTTTTTCTGAATTCGACAATGTATAACACTTGGGACTTTTTTGAAACAATTGTTAAAAATGGCAAAAACGAATATTTTATTTAAAACAAATCCCAATCGGCATGGTAAATAATTGTCTTTGTCCCTTATTCCTTGGAAGCACGTCAGTAAAACGAATGGACAACATAAGGTTAATAAGAAAAGGGTTCGAAGCGAGAAGTATCAAAAAGGAAACGAGAGGCAGACCAAGGAAGACGTGACAGGAAGGAGTAAAACAAGCACTGGGCAGTAGAGGATTAAAAAGGGATGACGTAGGGAATAAGACGCAAAACAGAAGAGAATGGAGAAAGATATGGAAGACACCAACAAATGAAAAATGAAAACTCAACTCCCCCACAATGCCTTACACCCGTGAGTGTAGATAGGTCACGGATTAAGTAAGTAAGTAAGCTTTGATTAAACCTTTTCTTGTGAATTGAACTTATTCGTATTTGCAATAGATTTATTGCCTAGAAACTGAGCGTTTAAACGTATCTATTGTCAATTTCCATTTATTATATGTATCGTATATGTTTCTTAATGTGTAACTGTTTTTATTTTAAACATAAATATTTTAACAATGTCCTAAACCCTCTATTTACATTTCACGGTCTCCAGTTTTCTCTAAACACATTCAAAAACGCAAAAATATTCATCATAACGGCTCGAAAGTGGAAACTCTCGAATGAACGATAACGGTCGCCCCTTGTTCAACAATTAATACGATTATTGCTGTTGTTAGCGGAAAAGGTTAACAGTTAGCAACGCTGTAATTACGTTTTCGGAAACTACAACTTGAAATATAACGGCGTTAGTTTCATAACAGCGATTCATTCGCCGGAACACGAAGTGTCAGAAGCACTTGTTGAAATTGCTTGATTAGCGGCGCAACATTTCCCACATCGATTCACACCGAACAATAACTGCCAAACGTTTGATATACGGCTCCCAAAGAACCCCTAAAGAAAGTAATTTATGTTTCTGTCCCTCTAACCGAAGAAAATATGTTTACAACGCGCACGTATTCCATCATGAGACCTAATATAACCGAATTCTATGTGTTTTATTGGCTTTGCTTCTCGTCAGAACGAAACAGCGAAATCAATAAGCAAGATCAAATGTAATTTTGCTCGATAAATTATTAAAGGGTTGGTTACATTGGCGTACCAAGTAGATTAATTCTTAAACAACGCCTACCACTATTAATAATATAAGTAATACGTTTGCACGCAATTGAAATTGAAGCTCTAAATAAGATCATGCTTCAAATAAACTGGTGTAGTAGAAAAAACTCCATGCTTTAAAAACAACGACACCAAAAGAGATAAGAGAGGATAAAGTTAATATATTTTAAGAAATCATCAAGCACAGTTCTAATAACAGCAAGAATGGGGCAGTGCTTCCAACATATACAGGGTGTTTCGTAAAATACGTGAGAAAATTCGGGAGGTGATTCCCGATCGAAAATTAAGGGGGGTCTTTTGTATAACATTTTTGCCTTGGACGTCTCCTTTCGGAGTTACACCCCTCTAAAGGGGAGCGGTAAAATCACGTTTTTATTTTATTTATCAAATTTGAATAAATGTAGAACAATGATATTTGTTAGGTGTTTTATACTTATCAAAAGTTTTCCCAGAGTAATATTTTCAATCGTCTCCCACCTTCACAGGGGGCTGAAAAGTGCCCTGTTGGTTTTTTAATCTTCTACTTTTATTCAAACTTTAGAAAGAAAGTAAAACCTGATTTTACCGCTCCCCTTTAGGAGGGTGTAACTCCTTCTAAGGAAAAAATTTTATGTAAAAAACCCCCCTTAATTTTCGATAAGGACTCACCTCCCGCATTTTTCATAACATACCCTGTATATTTAACGCTATTTTAAGGTTGGGATACTGCCCATACAGGGTGGTCCACTAATTAGTAGCAGTTCCTTTACAGTCGATAGAAAAACTTATTTTAAAGCGAATATTCCATATCAACATGAGTCCAAAAACGCATCATTTTGAAGATACAGGGTGTTGAAAATAAACAACTGCTTCCAATTATCGCTCATCGGTATCTTTTTTATTAAAAAAGTGCCTGTATTTAGGATTCTAGGGACATTATTTAACTCACGTGTAATTTTTAGCTACCGATGAAGGGTCAAATATAGACTCGAAATATTTAGCAGATGTAAAGAGTTTTCTTTATAAACCCAATGACCACCTTCCCGTTACTTTCTTCAAACTACTTTATGGTCGTAATTTCTGGTTCAATAACGATAATGTTTAACCGTTTCTCAATTTGATATACAGCACCACCTTACAGGTTACCACAATCGGTGCCTGGATCTTGCCATTTCCCTCTTGTAAGCCTCTTCTTTTCATCGCCTCGTCTACTTCATCCCGCCACTATCTTCGGAGTCTGCCTCTTTTCCTTCTGCCTATAGGACACGTGCTACCCCCCTATTTCTATCCGTTTTTCTAAGATGTCCATACCAGGTCAGTGTCTTTTCATCCCTGTAACCAGCACGTCTTTTTGTACTGTCAATCTTCTACTGATCTCTTTTCGTTGCTAAGTATTCTTGAAGTTCCACAGCTCCTTTTCCAATATTTCATCTCCATCAGCAAAAGTTGCAATTGTGACGTTTTGAATCTGTTGAATGTCGCAAGTGTACAGCAAGTATAAAATAGGTCCCAAAACACTGCCTTGGGGTACTCCTGCATTTATATATCTCACGTTCGAGTAATCTCTCTCTTGCTTGACACGAGACATTCGATTGTATATGTAAGACTAGGGCAACATGTTCTTTTAGCCTTTACTCTGGTCCTGGTCCTTCATGCCTGACTTTGTCAAACGACTGGGCTACGTCTAGGAATATTCTCTTCTTCAAAGGTTTTTAATGATGTCCGTTATTCAATAAACCTGATCGATTGTCGAGTGTCTGTTCCTAAATCCCAACTGGTAGTTAAGAATTAAATTCGCTAGTTTAAGAATATTTCGCATTGGACGTTTCGTGCACTTTGGTCTATGGCCTATTTCCTTATTCCGTATGGGGCGAGTAGCTCTAAAAAATAAGTGTTATTGTAACGTTGAGCCTCGAGTTGGGGACACCCTGTGTATTTATATTTCTTGTCAGAACGTAACAGCAGAATCAATAAGCGAGATGAAATTTAATTTTGCTCGCTAAATTATTAAAGGGGCTGGTTACGTTGGCGTCCTACGTAAATTAATTGTTAAATAACATCTAACCGCCATGGAATACAAATTAGGACTAATTATAAGCATAGTGTGGAATTAAATATTGACACAACTACACTCGAAACTTGGTTCTCCGCCCCGAAATTCGACGAAGTACTCAACAGCCGTTGTGAAGTTTACACGGAACGCTTAAAACCACGTTCACAAACATGAACTTGGCGCTAAGTTAAAGTAGTATCGATCAAAAGACTTGATTTTATTAACAAACATATTTTTTAGCGAATCATTTCATAAAACTGATATTTTTAACATTCTTAAAAATTTTATTTTGGTATATTCAGAATGATGATATTTTACCACTTTATATTATAACCCTGTCATTAGAAGAGTAAGAAAAATGTTGGGCAGAATAACTTTAAAGATTTAACTTCTGCTCAAAAATTGAACCTGTCCTTTAAAAAAAAACTCCTAAACACTAAAAAAATGCAATATTAATTGTTACTATTTTTTGGTTAAAATTATGAAAATAATTTATTGTTTACTTTAGAAGTTACAACTTTGTGCTGCTCCGACCGCGCGTCAATTTGATGTCGAATGTTATTACATTATTAACCAAAAATTACGACCATGTAGTAGTTTGAATAGAATGACGGGATAGTGGTCATTAGGTTTATAAAGAAAACTCTTTACATCAGCTAAATATTTCGGATCTTTATTTGATCCTTCATCGGTAGCTATAAAAAAAATACAAAAAGTCCTTAGAATTATAATTTAAGTCTAATAAGGTGCTACTCACCGATGAGCGAGGATGTTTATAGCTTCAATTTTCAATTTTTCAAATTTTAATTTATTTTTATTCAAGAGAAAACACATGTGTCGACGATTAATAATTCAAGCAAATTTTAATGAAGTACTTCCATCAATTTTAACCAATTTCATCTTCGAAAAAAAAATTTTAATGTTCACCTGTTTGTTGCTTTCAAACATTCTCGCTCATCGGTGAGTAGCACCTTATCTTTGTAATACTATTATAACTTATCAGAATTTTATGCTTAAAATGTCTTTACTAACAGTAAATTATGGAAAAACTTCAAAATAATTTTTCTCTTTTAGTATGGCGCAAAGAAGCCCGGTCTCCATTACAAAGTTAATATCTTCAAAATACTTTTACAGTTTTATTTTTGTGTACCCTGATAATTCAAAGCAAAATAGCTTATAAATGAAATTTTATTGATAATAACGATGTTGCTTTGCTGCTAGATGCTCTCAAGACAATTTCACCTACATCAATAGAGACTGAAAGAGCATTTTATGCAGCAGGACTTTTTGTTAATAAATTAAGAAAAAGACTAATTGACTGAAGCACAGATCACCTTTGTTTTCTTAAATCACATTACAAAAATTCATTGTAAAAATTATATTATTGTATTCATAAATATGAAATTGCAATAGAACGGTTATAATTCCCAAATGTATGTTTCTCTCACCAATATTATTGAATTATTTGTAATAATCATGGAGCAAAATGTATTACATAATTTTTTGGGTTATTTATTTAAAAATATTGACATAATTTATTACATCCCGGGATCCCGGGAAATCCCGGGACAATAGCCGATTTCTTCCCGGAATCCCGGGACAAGCAAAATGGTCAAATATGAGAAACCCTAGCAGGAATTAACGCTTGGGTATTATATAAACAGACAACTGGGAGAAACATAACCAGAAAACATTTTATTTCTCGTTTAGCAGAAAGCAGAAGAGCTAAGAAATGAACACGTACAAGAAAAATGTAACTACTTATAATATATCTAATAACGTTGATGAGGAAGGAAAAAATCTTGAGAACTTAGAAATACCTGAAACCGATTTAAGAAAACGACGAAAGTGTCGAATAAAAGTAAATTGTAAAAAAAAGGACAGACATTTGTTACAAATGTAAAAAATAATGGGTGGTGTGGAAAATAAAATTTTTTATGTTGGTTTTCATTTGTTTAGTTACTGAGTAATGTTTATTTATTAATATTTTGTGCAAAAAAAATTATTAAATAAATTAAATTTTTTGCAGCGTTAATATATTATAGTAATTTTATACGTTCCATCAAATTGACGCTCCGGCTGAAATGGTTGGTAGCGAGGTTCGGCCGTTCTAGTGAAGGATATTTAAAATAATTTGAAAATATTTACCGCGTTTTTGTTGTTCATGAATTTAGCCTGACTCTTGTACAATGCTACCAATGGCCTTCGTATAATACTCAAGTTTTGCCTAGTCTTTTGGGTCTGCGCAGCACTAATTTAGTTTCCTTGTGTCACTACACGAGTAGGGGACGGGTGAGCACAGGTCACTTGATTACCAGACACTTTAATTAGCTCGAACATGCTATCAAGCACGACATACAACCATCAGAACTTTGATGAACCAATCATCAGATAGTAAATCCATTGTTAGTGTGCAGTGAATTGACGACAGCGTCGGTTAATTTTGAAGTACGAGCGAAGACGGAATACTCGAATTAATTCTTTTTAAAAACGGAAGTCGTAAAGTCCCTGACAGTCGTAATCCGGAATTGTTTCATAAAGTTGGAAAATTTCATTGTTTTGAGAGGAAGTTTTTAAGCCGACTATGCTGGTACTTCGAAATCAAATTTTTGTATTGATTAATTTGCGCAAAGTTTTGTGTTGAAGATGCAATGCAACTTTAAATGTAATTAATATAAAAGTCCGCGGATGTCTCTTGAAACTTTGTCAGAATTAAGAAAATTAAATTAGTATTCAATTAAAAGTTAAAAATCCTTTTGTAAAACTTAAACTCTTCATGAGATTTTTATTATTTTTTTACCAATAGTAACAAATGATTAATTATTGTGTGGGCATCTCGACAGAGTGCAAGCAAGGGAAAACGATAAATTCCCAAGTAGCACAAAGATATTGGCCAAATATTGTTACGCGGGCCCAATATTGACCACATTTAGCCAATATAGGCTTTTTCTAGTTTTTTAATGAATCACCAACATCAGACAAATCAATGTTAATATTTTATTGGTCCAATATGTTTATATTGTTTGATAATTATATCCAATTTATTTTAATTGGCTAGACATAAAAAAAATATATTTACCCTATATTGTCTGGCAACATTTAGCCAATATAGGTCTTTTCAAGTTTTTTAATGAACAGCCAATATCGGAAAACTCAATGTTAATATGTTATTGGTCCAATATGTTTATATTGTTTGGTAATTATTTCCAATTTATTTTTATTGGCTAGGCATAAACAAAATATATTTACCCTATATTGTCTGGCAACATTTAGCCAATATAGGTCTTTTCAAGTTTATTTAATGAACAGCTAATATCGGAAAACTCAATGTTAATATGTTATTGGTCCAATATGTTTATATTGTTTGGTAATTATTTCCAATTTATTTTTATTGGCTAGACATAAACAAAATATATTTACCCCATATTGTCTGGCAACATTTAGCCAATATAGGTCTTTTCAAGTTTATTTAATGAACAGCTAATATCGGAAAACTCAATGTTAATATGTTATTGGTCCAATATGTTTATATTGTTTGGTAATTATTTCCAATATATTTTTATTGGCTAGACATAAAAAAAATATATTTACCCTATATTGTCTGGCAACATTTAGCCAATATAGGTCTTTTCAAGTTTTTTAATGAACAGCCAATATCGGAAAACTCAATGTTAATATGTTATTGGTCCAATATGTTTATATTGTTTGGTAATTATTTCCAATTTATTTTTATTGGCTAGGCATAAACAAAATATATTTACCCTATATTGTCTGGCAACATTTAGCCAATATAGGTCTTTTCAAGTTTATTTAATGAACAGCTAATATCGGAAAACTCAATGTTAATATGTTATTGGTCCAATATGTTTATATTGTTTGGTAATTATTTCCAATTTATTTTTATTGGCTAGACATAAACAAAATATATTTACCCCATATTGTCTGGCAACATTTAGCCAATATAGGTCTTTTCAAGTTTATTTAATGAACAGCTAATATCGGAAAACTCAATGTTAATATGTTATTGGTCCAATATGTTTATATTGTTTGGTAATTATTTCCAATATATTTTTATTGGCTAGACATAAACAAAATATATTTACCCCATATTGTCTGAGGAGCAATCTTTCAAAACGCAGTATTTGACTCAAGTACTGAAATTGAGCAAAAGATGGTATCATATGCACAGAAAGCACCTGAATCGCATGCGCTATACTGTTTCTTCCTAACTGCAGTAATTGCCGCGTAAAATTTAAAAAAAGAAAGGAGTTTCTTTCAAACTGCAGTTTTTGACTTCTTTTGTTACTTTCAAATCGCAGTTTTTTAATGATACTTTCAGAACGCAGTTTTTGCTGTGGTTTTTGTTTACAATTTCACTAAGCTTTGATGAAGTAGTTATTGTACCTAGTTTTTGTGCGATGATAGAAATGGATGAAGGACAAATCGAAGTGCAAATTGGAAACTCAGGTGTGCGTAAGAAACAAAAAAAAAAACTTCTGAAAAAAGGAAAATCGACAGCTACCTTGAAATTAAAACCTGTCGAATTGGGTAGGCTAGTCAAACCCAAAAAGTTGAAGGACGTTGACGAATTGTTAGACAAAACGTTTTCAAGACAAGGTTACAACAATGAAAAAATTGGCTGGAGGACCGTCGAAAAATTAAGCTGGTATAAGAACCTTATTGATAACACCAATAGACACGACAGTGATAGCGAAGAAAATGATGAGGAAGAGCAGGATAAAGATGAAAATTGCGATTGTGGAGAAGACGATCACAGATTGTGGTTGTGATTTTTTTTTGCTTAGTTTTGTGCGAATTTTCTTCTATCTAAATATTTCAAAATCGAATATTATTTTATTTCGGAGGATGACATTGTCGTTTGTTTTTTAAGATTATTTCTAAGAATTAGATTTTTGTTTGTTTTTACTTTTAAGAAAATGTTGTGTTAATTTATTTCTACTAAATTTCCAATAAAATTACAAAACGCATTATTTGCATTTGATTTCTTTCATAACGCAGTTTTTTTTTCAAGTAACATTCAAAACGCAGTGTTAATTTTTTTGTTGCAATGACTTGGCAGTAAATTTTAATTGAAGATTTTCCAGTAATGTATCATTATAAGTTTTTCTGTTTTAACTATACAGTAAAGGCAAAAATTATAAAAATATGCAGTTCATAACACTAGGGCAAATATTATTGATTATCTCGAAAATTGATTTTTGTCAAATACTGCGTTTTGAAAGATTGCTCCTCGTCTGTCAACAATAAGCCAATATAGGTCTTTAAAAGTTTTTTAATAAACAACCAATATCAGAAAACTCAATGTTAATATGTTATTGGTCCAATATGTTTATATTGTTTTGTAGTAGATTATGTTTAAAATTTGAATTTGGCGCTCCAGGATGCAGATGGAGTTAGTGTATAGCGTATGTTAGCTTACCGTTGGCGGAATTGTATTGTAATGTAATTGGCAGAATGAGAATGTGTTTTATGTTTGCGCTCTTAGAAAGTTTAGAATAATTTATGTGGATTTATGTGAGGCATCACCACAGTGTTCAGAAGAGGGATCAGGAACTGATGAAGTGATTAGTTTATAGTGTTGGAATAACAGGCTATTTTATAGTATTTAAACATTCGCACTGTAAAAGTAAAACACATTTTTGAGGTTAAGTTTTACCACGTGTTTTCAATTTTAAAAATGAGTGAACACGAAAGCATTAACATGTTGGTTGATGATATAATAGCCAATGCAATAAAAGCTGATAGTTGGTGAGAATGCTAAAATGAAATCAAAAAAAGTGGCGGCTTTTATACGAAATTTCGATGGAAGTCCTGAGTCGGACATCGATTTGTGGTTTAGTCGGATATCAATAGTGAAAAACACTTATCAAGTGGAAGGAAGATATTGCCATGCTCCTAGTTGTTGTTGGAAAACTTTCAGATTAGTCTTGAAGTATTACAGTTATGGCATGAAATTGTCGGCCAAATACAGACTTGTAAGAAAATTATGCTTGGTTTTCTGTAATTTTTTTATATTTTTAGTTTGAATAAACCATTTATACAGCCTTATTGGACTATTATTGGATAAATTAACATTTCTAAACCATAAAGACATATGAATGAGATTAAGCACATATAACATTGTACAACTCAGGGTGAATAAAATTGGTTGAATATATTTTTAATTGTGTATAGTATACATTTCACCAATATCGATACGGTATATAAATCTTAAAAAATATTATTGGATTAATATTAATTTAAAATATTTCACCAATATTTAAAAATCTTGACATATCTATATTTCCCCAGTATTGTATGTCAATTTTTAGCCAATGTTGGCCCAATATTTTCTGCTACTGGGGTTAGCAATGCTACGGCGATTTATTGGGCAGTTTGGACGAAAAAATTAGGGCGCAAAGTCCGCGATTGCAAAGGAAAAGAGTCCTGTTTCACCACGACAAGGCCCCGGTTGACACCTGTGCTGTTACGATGGCCAAATTGCACGAACTGCGCTACGAATTGATCAGCCACCCACCCTATTCGCCGGACTTGACCCCCTGCGACTTTAACGTTGTACAGTCCACGTTATGTATACATTTAACGGACACCCTGTATAAGCACGAGCCCTTTTTTTTTTGGTTTTATCTTGTAGAATGGGTCATAGCTGTCCATAATTTACTCTTACAATTTGCTAATATCGGACCATCATCATACATCATACATCAGCATGGACACTAGATTAGATCCCGCGGCGTGGCGCATGCATGAATTACGAATATATCGAAGGACTACGGGGACATGACACGACGCCGTTTACCTACTAGATTTATTCCCAACCGTTGACCTAATCTGCCTTCCACGCATACACATGCTCCGCATCCTTGATTTACGACGTAATTTCGTGCAGTTTATAATATCGCTGTTTCATATACTTTCGACATGGACCGTAACTTTGGATTTCTGAATTAACCAGACATGTCAGTTATGCAAATTATGACTCGTATGTCAATTGTTAATGTACGTATGTAAATGTTGCTTTATGGATTATCTTATAGCACACTATACAAGGTGTCCAGTTTAAAATGAAGTACATGGGTATCTCGGAAACCGTTAGAAATACAAAATCGGTTAAATGGGGAAAAAGTTGCGCAATTATATGCGTAACAATCATCCAGTTTTACATTTTCTATAATTCATCCTGTTACGTAGTACCACGATGAAAACAAAAACTGTTCATGTTCTTAAAACCTCCATAATATCTTTATTTGAAAAGATTTGTGCGCCAAATTTTCAGGATCGGAGCAGTAACCAACAAGGATTTTAAAAATGACATTAAAAATATTATAGGCCTACTATGTTTCGCGCGGTCATACCTAACTTTTGTTTTTCTTATGGACGTCATATTGGATTTTTGCATTTTTGAAATCTCCATAACAAATGCTTTTCAACCATGTAAAGCATCCGTATGTTTGACCTAGGGAAAATATGAAAATTTGCAAAATTAAGGTTTCGCCACAGTAGGCCTTGGTGTCATGATAAAACAATTGCAACGACTATTTCTAACAACTGTCAAATAATACACATTTTTCTGTAGTGCAAACAAGTTAGTGATTTCCAAGTTTTCAATGGATAATGCATAAATTTGAAATGTTGGATAGCTTTATTCTCTGTATGAGAAATGATATTATGGCTGCAGAAATGTATTTCAATTAATACCCGGAAAGACGTCAGATAGTATGTTTTCTGATGAACCATCGACAAAATTCCATTTTTCTTATCTGATCACAATTTTGAAGTCCATCGCAGGGGCGTTCACGATAGGTCTTGCTTGATACGTCTTAAAATTGTACCGGCTGTTAATCGAGCGACACCTATTGTGTTTCCTATCTTTATCTCACGTAAAGACGTACGGGGATTGTCAGTTACGGCTTGCAAAACAAATTTTTCTTTATTTTCATCCCTGCGCCGGTTTCTTTATGACTTAACAAAGTTTTCATTATTTATTAAGTTATCACGTGATCGCCGAAACATGCTTCTACCTAGCTGACGTTTTTACTGGTATTTATTGAAATAAATAAAACAGCAAAATTTACGGTCCCAATCGAATAATTTGCTTTTTTATCAAATAGAAAAACGCACTTAGAACGTTAAATTTTAATTTAACTAATAAAAAAAGATGTTTATAGATTGTTAATAGAATCATGGCATGTCTAAAATTTCTACTTAATTTCGCAAACTTTTAAGGTAATCATCGATTATCTGTTAAAATTTCTCTTAAAACTCGAGATTATCTAATCCAGGTGTTCCCAACCTGTGGTACGCGTACCGGCTCCGGTACGCGATAAGCAAATGAAATAATTATTTTTTAATTTTTTTTTTTATAGCATCTTTGTTATGTGATATCAAATGTGTGTAAAAGAAGTAGAAGATAGTGACAGATTTGTAGACACATATGTACATTTAAAATAATTATCGGTTTATGTTGGGTGATCGAAAATGATTGATGCCCGCTAATTTCAGACCGAAAATAAAATAACCAATCATTGCTTAATATTGAGTCTGATGTTCGCCTTAAACTGACCAAAATTGAACTAGATATTTCTACACTGATAAAAAGTAAACAGGCGCAACCCTCACATTAACTACAATAATAAGAATTATTATTATATCTATACAGGGTGTTCCTTAAATATTACCAAAGAAATTCAGCTGGTGATTCCTTATCCAAAAATTAAGGGGGGGTCTTTTATATAAATTTTTTTCCTTAGACGTCTCCTTTTTGAATTACACACCCCTAAAGGGGAGCGTAAAATTGGGTTTTTATTTTATTTCTCAAATTTGAACAAATGTAGGAAAATTATATTTAGTAGATGTTTTATACTTATTAAAAGGTTTCCCATAGTAATACTTTTATTCATCTCCCACCTTCACAGGGGGCTGAAATGTGCAACCCCTGTTGGTTTTTTAATCAGAACTTTGTGGTGGGTTGAAATTTTGCAATTAATTTTTTTTTTTTTTGGAAGACTGATTTATTTAGAAACTTTTTTTGTTCTTTAGTTGTTCTCGTAAAACCTACCTAAAATTGAAAAATTTTAACCCACCAAAAAGTTCTGACAAAAAAACCAACAGGGGTCGCACTTTTCAGCCCCCGGTGAAGGTGGCAGATGATCGAAAATATTACTATGGGAAACCTTTTACTAAGTATAAAACAAATACCAAACCTCATTCTTCTACATTTAACCAAATATCATTCTTCTACATTTATCCAAATTTGTGAAATAAAATAAAGGGGGGTGTAACTCAGAAAGGAGACGTCTACTAAGGAAAAAAAATTAAATGAAAGAACCCCCTTCATTTTCGATAAGGAATCACCACCTGAATTTTTTCGCAATATTTAAGAAACACCCTGTATATGATACAAATGCATTTATATTTAGTGTAATAAAAGTATTTACGAATTAAATTGTTTTTATTACAACTGTACATAAAGAATTGCATTCTGTTTCAAAAATATTTACCTAAAAAAAGTCATTAGTTGGGAATTTAGGAAAGTTTTATTGCAGGATTAGTCCTTTTTTTTGCTCGACAAAATATTTTAGAGAGACAAGCGACAAAAAATCATCACTTTAGAATTCAGGAAATTTTTTTTGGGCTCGTTTTTCCAAAAATATTTACTTACTGGTACGCCACCATATTGTCTACTACAAACCGGTACAATATCTTAAAAAGATTGGGAACCTCTGATCTAAACAAAAGAGGGAAACGAAATTGCCTTAGTTTTAAAAAATCGTTAAACAACTCCTAAGTTGGACAATTCCCCAAAGATTTGCTAAACGATTAATTTTAATAGGGTTTAGTACTCATTATAAGTTAGTTACTAAGATTTTCACTTAGCTTTAAAGCTTTTTGTCCGGCAGATTAACATAATTTTGTTAAAACGACCTTTAGATAAGGTGGATAAGCCCGACAACTATACAATTTAAGAATAAAGTGCTACAAGAGATTACGAAAACAGAATTTAATTGGAGTTTTTTTTTAAAACTTTCGCTGTTTCACCTTTGTTAAAGTTTCAAACGGCCTTTGTGCCATTTCGCGTTTAAAATATCGCGAGGACGTGCCTCTATTATTACAGAGTCGTGGAAATCTCTTTAAGAAACAATTACGTTACATCTTATTCCGAAACAATTAACGAAAATGTCTGCGAGGAAACGTTTGAAAGCGGTTGAAAATCAACCGGCAGATGTTTCGTCTACAGCTGCTGTCTTGTTGTTGCGGCGAATTCTTATTTGAAAAATATATATTTTATTAAAATATGAGATGAAGACGCGGGTCGTGGCTCAATTCGGCTGATTGAAGTAAATCACGGAAGTTAATCAACATCCCACTACAGTCACTAAAATATTCAGGATTGCGAGAAAGTCTCAAGAAAAATGAAGACGAATAAAAGTGTCTTGGTTTCGTTGCATGGTCTAAATATTTAATGCAAACGAAAATGTCAAATTAAAAATGGCGACTTTTATGATTAAGAAAGGCAACGTAGAAAAACGTGTTTGAATGAAGTTGACGAAACAAAAAATAGCCCCAAAGAAACTGCTTCATTGTTTATTTTTAAATTTAACGTTTCTGAACTCGCGTGATTTTTCATCACATACAGAGGTATGCACAGTCGTTCGCTGGAGGAGCCTCCGGCGGTGCGCCGACAGTTTGCGTTGCACAGTCGTTCGCCGGCGGCTCCTCCGGCGCACCGCCGGCGGCTCCTCCGGCGCACCGCCGGCGGCTCTTCCGACGAATCGCCGAGCGTTGCACAGTCGTTCTCCAGCGAATCTTCACCTAGGCACATGCGCAATACTAAATAAAAAAATAAAAGTCGGCGCTTCGCCGGGGCGAGTATCTAGCATCTCCAGGGTACTGAATATTGTTGCAAAATGTAAATTTATATTTATTTTTGACATCAGTTTTTATCCTCGATGATGGAATAGTTTTGTATCATATGCTTATCATTTTTTTTCCTCGGCACTGTACGATGTATATTAAGTGTTACAAAGTCGACTAATCTTCAATAATTGTACTGTACATGAAGTATTCGCCTTAATTGTTTGTCCAGGTGTTTCTCTGTGCTCATGTTTGATAAATGTACGTATTACGTATCTTGTGTTTTTATTTTTTTGCTGGGTTAATAGCAAGTGTACAAAATACTGTGTAAAATTATGGAGGTCTATATTTTCTTAATAAATATTACTTTAATTGCGATCATAATGTATCGAAAGTCAGTGAATTATAGAATTACGAGGTAATACATAACTTGGTGCGTTAATGTATTCAAATATTATAAAATCTCAATTATTTCTTACGTTATTTTTTTATTATTAAAATTGTTCATAAACATTTAAATGAATTATAAAACAATTAAATTCAATATTTATTTTGGTTTTATGGTATTTTTCATAATTAGCTATTATTATGCACATCAATGTATGTACACAACGGTAATAAACTACAATTTACAAAGAACTTGCATTGAATGTTTTACTGTAAATTATAAGGACATCTAAACAACTCTTATTAATAAAGAAAATTAAGATTTTGGGTATTGACACATTTCTAGGGATCAACAAAGATCTTATCCCTTTGTTAAGTAGTTAGAGAGGTAATTATTATGAAAAACCTTATTACTTACTATTTTCATTAACAGCGCTGTTATCAAATATTGCGTTTGAAATTAATTTTGCTTTAAAGTTATAAAAACTGCGGTCATTTACCGCATGCTAGATACTGAAGCAAGGTTTTATCACGTTATCAAATTCGCTAATTGCTATTCTGCGCATGCTAGAGTGATACGTTTTCATGTACGCTAGTCCAACGCTTCGCCGGGGATCTCTCCGGCCAGCGGCTCGCCGAAATTGGTTTCTGCAACCAAAGTGTCTGGCGGGCGATTGGCGCATCGCTGACTGAAGGTTTCTTCGGAAAGATCTCCAGCGAACGACTGTGCATACTACTGACAGACTCGCATGCCTGTGAGACCGAATTTTGAAATTTGAAAATTAAATGTTTCGTCTTGTTTTTTTTTTTAAATTAAGTTTGTACTGTCCATTTACATTATTTTGAAATAAAACGTTCACAAAGTTGTTCTAAAAAAGTTTGCAAATAATATAATCGCTAAATAAAAACAGTCAATAAAATTTGCAACAAAAATTAAGCATTACGGATAAACTTAAAAAAATATATAAAACTTGCTAACAGGAAGTTTTTTTTCTTTTAAAGAGAAAATTAATGTCCAAAAAACTTAAATTATAACAATTATTTATCTTCAGTCACTAAATTGTAACAGTCTTGACACAACATAGTGGCATGTTCTAAACAAAAATATTTTTGCCATATTTTACAGTTGTACTTGGTTTCTCAGTCTTTTAGGAACTGCAGAACATACAACGTCCTGGTATTGCGTTCTGGCGTGATGTACCTGCTTGTGTATTTAAACTACATATTTAGGCCAACCTTTCTTTGATAATTCTGGGTATTTTATGACATATCGCTCGCATCTTCAAATTATTTTCCATTAACTCGTAAGAAGTTTTCCAAAAGTACTTTTCTTACTAAAACCGAATCTGAATTATTTTCTGTGTAAATTATCAATGCATTAATGGCAGACACATTCATTAGGCTGAAAAAAAAGTACCATTGGCCATCTATGGGTACCGTTAGCACAATTATTGTATATTGAACACAATGTATCTATCGTATCAACGCCACCATTAGTGGCATTATACAGGGTGTCCCAGTTAACGTGAACAGCATGGGGATCTCGTTACCGGTAAGAGATACAGAGTTGGTTAAATGGGTGAGAATAATCTATGATTTAAGAGCAACTATTCTATGAACAAAATCTTTAAAAAAATTACAGTCCAGTACAATTCATCTTTCAGTTCATGTACTGCTCTGATCGTCCGCAAACCCGTTCATGAATTATTTTTAGAGTTGTTGGAACGGTTTACTGACCGTCCGGTGAACTATCAGAGACTGTGTTGGAACGCGATATTGATACTGCGCACACTCCTGATAGTGCAGCGCACTATCAGCGAGCCTATTGGAACAAACCTAGGCATAGAAAAGGATAGTGTTGTTCACTGAAACTACACATGTTAACAATGTCACACCGTAAGCTCATTGCCTTTGGGCAGCTTGCTAAATAAGAGAAGATTAAAAGAATTTAAAAAAAAGTTATATTATTGATTTTGATATTTTAATAACATAATTTTGCTACTTTAACAAATTTTGCAAAGGGGATTAGGTTGCTGGAATCTAAAAAAAACAGCAAAGTGGTCTAAGAGAATAATAACTTCGGTTTAACAAACAGATGAAGGCTGTTTTGTTTCACGTGAACAGCAAAACCGCGTCTGTACAACCTCACAGAACAGGGAAAAATAATTACTCTGATCCAGTAGTGAGTGCATAATGCTTTTAAAAGCTTTTAATCTACCCACATGCGTCTTTGTCCCATACAACATTGGAAATCCAGAGTCCAAAATAATCATTCACTTTCAAAGGGCTTTTGAAGGATCATTCAACCATACACAACATTCAGCCACCTTTAGAAGCAAGAATAATTGCAAGTTACAGAATATTCAAACGACTTTTACTTCAGTTCTCAAGTTCTTTCGGTACATACATATACAGTGTGTCCAAAAAGTAACGTAACGGATCAATATCTCGTCTTGTAACAATTTCACAAAAAAAAGTTTCATACAAAAGTTGTTTGTGGTAATTTACTACATGACCTTAAATTATTTTCAACTATACAGGGTGTTCCATTTTTGCGCTATAGCAAAAACAAAGATTTTTTTAAATGGAACACCCTGTATATTGTTAGGTCTTCGAATGTCATTTTTTAACCTCTACATGAATGTCTTTTAATTTTTTGATTTCGTGACAGTGTTGCCAACTTATTAATTTTTTTCCGAAAAATCTGACATAAGCAGGCTTAACTTAAAAAAATCGTAGCGACCTCGTTTCTTGAAGTTAAGAAATAAGTTTTAACAATAATGTTAGTCCGGTTAGGGAGCAACATTTTAATAATAAAAAATTTAAATTTATTGATACAGGGTGTTCACAAAAAAATGCCAAACTTTCCAAACTTCAAAGTGACATAACTCATTTTTTTTTCAAATGTAAACATCGCTGTTTTATTATGCTATTCGATAGAATTTTCTCTTCCCTTCCATTTTTATGAAGGGTGTCCTATGTCTAAACCACGTAGTTGTTGAGATATTTAATACTTTTCAAAAAAGTTGCCATTTGATTGCATTTTTATGCACCCAAGTAGGCCGCGCTTATGCAAAACAAGTGCCAAAATGTAAGCAAGTGTCAACAACATTTGAATAAGTTTAGAATTTAAGCGGATATTAATTACGTAATAAAATGAATTGTTTTTATTCAAAAACCATGAAAAGTAACAAATTGAAGATACATAAAAGATAAACGACTACAATAAATGTTCAAAATGTCTTCCATTTTCATCCAGGCACAAATCTATTCTCTGCTGAAAAGATCTTTGCACTTTTTTTAATATTTCAGGTGAAATACTTGTATAAACGTCAACAATTTGTTGTTGCATATTTATTGCTGTTGTCGGTGGTTCTTTAAACACAATTCCTTTCACATATCCCAAAAAAAAAGTCACATTAAGTGAAATAAGGTGGGTCCAGTTCTACTAAAAATGGAAGACATTTTAAACATTTATTGTAGTCGTTTATCTTTTATGTATTTTCAATCTGTTACTTTTCATAGTTTTTGAATAAAAACGATTAACTTTATTACCTAATTAATATCCGCTTAATTTCTAAACTTATTCAAATGTTAAGTTGACACTTGCTTACATTTTGGCACTTGTTTTGCATAAGCGCGGCCTACTTAGGTGCATAAAAATGCAATCAAATGGCAATTTTTTTGAAAAGTATTAAATATTTCAACAACTACGGGGTTTAGACATAGGACACCCTTCATAAAAATGGAAGGGAAGAAAAAGTTCTATCGAATAGCATAATAAAACAACGTAGTTTACATTTGAAAAAAATGAGTTATGTCACTTTGAAGTTTGGAAGGTTTGGCATTTTTTTGTGAACACCCTGTGTCAATAAATTTAAATTTTTTATTATTAAAATGTTGCTCCCTAACCGAACTAACATTATTGCTAAAACTTATTTCTTAACTTCAAAAAACCAGGTCGCTACGATTTTTTAAAAAACCTGCTTATGTCAGATTTTTCTAAAAAAAAATTTATAAGTTGGCAACACTGTCACGAAATCAAAAAATGAAAAGACACTCATGTAGAGGTTAAAAAATGACATTCGAAGACCTAAAAATATACAGGGTGTTCTATTTAAAAAAATCTTTGTTTTCGATATAGCGCGAAATGGAACAACCTGTATAGTTGAAAATAATTTAAGGTTTAACTTTTGTATGAAACTTTTTTTTGTGAAATTGTTACAAGACAAGATATTGATCCGTTACGTTACTTTTTGAACACACTGTATAATATACAGGGTGTCCCAATTATACACCGCCAGAAAGTAGGCGCATATTCCTGAGTGAAAATGATGACCATTTGTCAAATATTTTGTTATCCGAAAATGCTTCCTTTCAAAGTTAGAGACCTCCAAAGTTGCAAGAAAAAAAAATCGATTACGTTCTAGCCGTTTAAGCTAGAGCTATCAAACTTGGCCAAAATGTTTAGGTGTTTCCCATTGACTTTGTGGGATAACTAGAAAGAAAGCACTAGTACCACGATGAAAACGAAAACTGTACATTTTCCTAAAACCTCCAGATTACCTTTATTTGAAAAGATTTGTGCGCCAAATTTTCAGGATCGGAGAAGCAACCACTAAGGATTTTAAAAATGACATTCAAAATATTCTAGGCCTACTATGTTTCGTGCGGTCATACCCAACTTTTGTTTTTTTTATGGAAGCCATATTGGATTTTTGCATTTTTCAAATCTCCATAACAAATGCTTTTCAACCATGTAAAGCATCCGTATGTTTAACATAGGGAAAATATAAAAATATGCAAAATTATGGTTTCACTACAGTAGGCCTTGTTGTCGTGATTAAACAATTGCAATATTTCTAGCAACTGCCAGATAATACATATTTTTCAGTAGTGCAAACAAGTTAGTGATTTCCAAGTTTTCAATGAATCGTTTTTCAAATAAGCAAAAATATGAAAAGTTGGAGTGCTTTATTCTCTATTAATAGTTCTGACAAAAATACACTAATTAGTGCCTTAGAACTAATAATATACACTTAATTCCTTTTCAAGTATCGGTCTGCAAAGTTTAGTAACGGTTGAACTTCTTAAGATTTTTTGCCGCCCCCAAAACTTTCAAGACTCATATTAAAGCAATGAGGGTTTGGAGAAACTTGTCAAATTGTTTTTGCACCAGGATATATCTCAACGAGTTTAATTTGGAATCCGTTTTTCAAGATAATTAAACAACTACCCGGTAAATACGAGAAAACTTCAATTATCTTTAAACTCAGCTGCGTCCCGTTTCTAGCAACAATTTCAATTATTTTGACTGTTAACTGTTAAGTAAACACTAATCTTTCCCGTTTTAGTTGGCTTAATGGGCGCGACTAACTAAGTTATTGCTATATCACACTTTGAATAATTACATCGGTGCTAGAATTAACTTCCAGGAACTTTGCTCCTAGAAGGAAAGGATAAGGGTATATGTAGAAGAGTACTGAAACACCTATAAGTATTATTAACGCTGCTAAGAGCATTCAATTCTCGAGAAATCTCGAGAAAATCTGGAAATCCATTAATTTTTTGGAATATTCTAAACTAAATACTAAAATAATACGATACCAAACTTTCTTTTTATACAGGGTGTGTAAAAATTGGCGGAAGGGCTACACGGGGCGATGTTCTTTGTAAAATTCTAAGTCGAAAATCTTAATACGAACATGTTGTACCATGCTTGCTGTGTCTGCAAGAGGTCCTCAAAGTTTTGACAGTTAGTCCTTTAATGGGCGTTATTATTTAATACTTGCAAATGAAAAAGCTGCAATTTGGAATAAAAATAGCTTTCGAATAGTATTTTTTCCTAGATATTGTGTTCTTCCTTTCAAAAATAGGTGTTGAAAATATGTAAATCAGTGATTTTAATGACAGTAATACATATGTCAACATTGTCATTAGCTGTCATCTCCGTTTCTCTCGTAATTATTATTTCTAGTTTGTATTAGTTATTGTTTGCTGCATTGTTATTAGTTGTGTTTCTGTATTTTTCATTATCTATTGTGTTTATCCATTCATTTATTATGAATTTTAGTTTTAATGAGTACGCTGATATGTACATGGCATATGGTTTCTGCAATGGAAATGCAGCCTTGGCTAACGTAGAATATCGATTGCGTTTTCCAAACCGGCGACATCCTTCGGAAAATGTTTTTCGAAGGCTGGACCAACGTGTTCGTGAAAGTGGTTCGTTTGTTCCAAGAAAGATCAACGCTGGTCGACCAAGAGAAAGGTGCACAGTACAATTGGAAGATAATATTTTAAACGCAATACAAGAAGATCCCTCTACAAGTACCCGGCAGTTGGCTGAAACATTAAATGTCCCCAGCAATAAGTCGGTTCATTTTGTTCTACAAGAAAACCTATTGTATCCTTATCATGTCTCCAAAGTTTAGCCCCTTTATGAAAATGATAACATACCCCGATTAAATTTTTGCAACACTATTTTAAACAGAATTCGTGAGGATGACGGCTTCTTGAGACGTATTATTTGGAGCGACGAGTGCATGTTTACTAGAGATGGTATGTTTAATATTCACAATACGCACTGTTGGGCTGATGGAAACCCACATAAATTTCGTGAATGTGGTCACCAAATAAGGTTTTCCGTTAATGTTTGGCTGGGCATAATAAACCATAGGATTATTGGACCGATTTACCTTCCAAACCGTCTTGACGCTGTTGAATACCTCAATGTTTTGGAACAAGTCATTGACGATATGCCGTTGAACATACGACCAAATATGCTGTTCATGCATGATGGAGCTCCAGCTCATTTTGCTCGAAATGTAAGAGAGTGGATGGAAGAAAACTTTCCAAACAGATGGATTGGTCGTGGCGGTCCCATATCCTGGCCTGCGAGATCTCCCGATCTCAATCCATTAGATTTCTTTGTTTGAGGCTTTATTAAACAAAAAGTTTATGCAACGCCTTCGCCAAATGCCGAAGAAGTTAAAAACAGGATTAATACGGCGGTTTTACAAATAACACCAGAAAAACTGGAGTAATGCAGACGAGTAGTGTGTATTTGTCTTTTCAACATCAGTTTAGGGGTCATTTTCAAGAACCGAGGTGTGATTTAGGGGCAATTTTTCAAGAACAGCGATGCGAGTTAGGCGTCGTGACGTAGTAGTTTGTGTTGTGGGAAGTGATTGTCGGGCGGGGGGGTCTCGGTGGTGGTCGGGGTTGGGTGCGGGCTTGGGTGCGAGATGGGGCGGGTGCGGGGCGTGCGTGTGGGGCGGGGGCGGGGTGCGGGTCTCGGATTAAAACGAAAATTTATGAAATTGCTTTGAAATTATAGCAAATATAGTATACGCATGTAATGGCAATCGTTAGATTGTTAGTATTACAAAGAGAAATATTACAATAATTTATTTCGCCGGTCTACTTCTACTATACGTGGGTTGATATTAGAGTCTAGAGTGTTTCAAAACGGCCATAAATGTCGACTCCAGTCGACATTGATGTACGTTTTGAATCACGCCTTTGAACTGTAATATTAGCCGACGTCTATTAGAAGTAGACAGTTGAAGTAAATTATTGGTGATATGGTTCTTTGTAAAACTAACAATTTAAGATTGCCATTTCATGCGCGAACTATATTTTGAAAGAGCTAAAAATTCAAAAAATGTTTTATTTAGAAAAAAGATTATACAAAAAATGTTATTAATACATTTATAAAACTTATAAACTAAGTGCATGCTATAAAACGTATAAAATTAAAGTTCATGTATCCAGTCGTTGTTGTTGAGCGTAGGCGGCGGCGGTGAACGTTGTAATGATGATGAAGGTTGAACAGTTTTTGGAAGCGTACGGAGATTTAATTTTAGAACGGCACAAAGTTGTATTTCTTCGATTTTTGGAACGGGATGCTGATGGAGGCGGCGGTTTACATGGTGAAAATTGTCCGTGGAGATTGCCGAATGCGGAGGAAGGCCCTGACACGTGCCCCTGCGATTTTCGGCGTATAGCTGAAGAAGAAGTAAAAAAATTAATATGTTTTTATTTAAGAATGTTTAAATGCAAACGTTAATAAATTGTACTTTGTAAAAATTAAATAAAACAGATTTAAAATGTGTAGCAGCACTGTGTAATATATGAAATAATAAAATGTATGTAAAACTTACTTTGTTGTTTTAATCGAATAATAAGGACTCCATCCCCATCACATCTTGTTGAGATACGAGATCTGCTGTTTCTACGTATAGTTTTAATCTTGCGTCTTCTTCATCGTCGGCGGCGTTGCTTGTAGAAGGAATTGGAGAATCTGCCGCGAGCCGTGCATTTCTGCTTGCAATCTCTGATTTCGGAACAAGGAGCAGCCCACTGCCGCCGCGCTTGCGGTCCTTATTGACGAGCGCATAATTACCACTACCCAATTCGGCAATTCGTTTTTCGTTTAATGCGTTGTACCTTTCGGGCAGATAGAGTTTGTATTTTTGGTCGAGTTCCACCATAAGCCTGTCGCCGAATTTTGTTGAATGCTTCTGTACGCCCGTTATATTATAAGCGAAACGTTTGGTCATTGTAGAAAGGTTCAGCCACGTATTTGACGAACATAAATCGAATGCATCTATTAAATTCTTGATGCCTTTTTTATTGATGCTTGTTTGTTTGACGCGTTTCTTGGACTCCATCTCGAAGCTTGTAATTCACTAAACGCGAACTGATGAACTGAAGTTAAATTCGCTCCGTTAAATATGATTTTTAGTTCCCCGCCCTACTCTAAAGAAATTTCTGACGTCGTCAGATGCTGTAAAATAATTGTAACGTTGAAATGCGCCCACCGCCCGCCTCACACCCCGGCGGATCCATGAACAACGCGTGTTGATAAGAGGGTCCTATTTGAAAGTCCATCAACCCGGAAAGAATAGATGCTATATTTCCGAATAAAATTGGGACGAAATAGTTTAAATTTAAGTGTAATATTTCGAGTAAAATATGCTTACAATAATTTGAATTTGACTGCATGAATTTAATTTATAATGCAGAACAAATTTGCTGTATATGAAATATGCTTTTATAAATGTTTCAATAGGGCAAGATAACATATTAATTTTAAAGAATACGGATTAGTTTTAAAAGAATACCCCTTAATTCTATCTAAATATTTTTGTTTGCGTTGATGAGTTCCAAAATGTTCGAGTATACATTTTGTTGATGGTGTGCTTATAAAACGGAATTTTTCAAATTCTAAATCAAGAAAAATTGCATTTTTACAAATATCCAAGTCAAAGGTGTTTATAATTTTTAGCGCGTACACTTCTTGATTGAATATGTTATCCATATGAAAACAAATAACTTGAATTTTAATGCCTGAAATAACTCTTTTATATATAGTAAAAGTGCGTTTTACAATGTCGAGGTAAGAAGCGGGTTCTTTTAAACGCAATGATTTTACAATCTCATAATTATAAGTTTTCCCTATGTCGTAACAGAGTTCGCGCTTTAATTTTAATCGCCGCCTTATTTTAGATTTAATAACTCGACAATTTAAATAAATGTCTACATCGTTAAAGGCGTTGGTTTTTTTTAGCAAAAAAGTGGGAAACCCTCCCGCAATGCAGCCAAATTCAAATTTCCGAGTCAAGTCGCGTACAAAAGCAAAAATTTCTCCGTATTGACCGAACTTTTGCACGTCGGTGAATATTTCGCTTATGAAATAGGTATATTTTAATATATTTAAAAACTCATCCATAGTGACGTCCATTTTTTGTTAGAACCTTTTCTTAAAAACAAAATAACATTATAAGATTACAGGAAATAATTTAAAAATCAGTTATTTTTACCTTTCTCCAAATGTTGACAGCAAAGATTATACACGCACACACATACAATATAATGTTTTCGTTGCCGAGATTACTATATGAATAATTGTGTCAAATGATATTATGCTCGGAGCTAATAAAAAAAACGTCTCTTAAAGATTGGGATGACATCATGTTTTTGTTGTCGGCCGTCTGAATGATTATTACCCCTATCTAAATTGCTCTTGGGGTGTCGGCAAGTTTATTATGCTTGAAGCTAATAAACACGTGCCTTAAAGATTGGGGTGATATAACCCTATCTAATATTATGTTATTTGGACTCTTTATATACGCTAAACCATGAGGTAGGTATGGGTATGTCGCAGAATTATAAAAATATTCATAGCACAAAGTTTTATTTTAACATATTATGCTAAATTTTACATTAGATAAACTTGTTATACTAAAATAGAACTATAAAATATGAATTCCATAGAGGGTAAAAAAATGATTAACACTTATTGCTAGCAGATTACACTCGTATAAAAATAGTATTAAATAAATTATGCACGATGAAATTGGGCATTCATATATTCGATATTTAGCCATGGTCCATTGATTCCTGGCGTGTTAGCATTTTTAAATATCTCGCTACATACCGCCTCAAACCAATCGTCGATATTCTCTTGATCCCTCCAGCCAAATATGTCCAGATTTATTTGCATACAGGTGCCAGAGTCGTTATCATCGCTAATGCGCATTGCCACATATACTTTCGGTTCAGTTTCTTCCACGTTAATCGGTTCAAGAAGTCTGACCAACTGGCGGAACTTGACCAGGAAATCGCCATCATCATAAGTAACCTCTTCAGCTGTTAAAGACACTTCTTTCATCACACTGCACTGTTCTTCTTGGGCCATTGTGCAGCTTATTAATAATTTTGAATTCGTTACTCGCGTTTATGTATAATGTTTTTGTTGACGCGAGTTTAGTCAACATGTGATTGACCCCATCTAATGTATTACGCTTCGAGCTAATAAAAACATACAGATCATAAGACTAATATTTTATCGGCATAGGGAGAATAATATTCAAAACATGCGGGTCATAGGACGATATTTTATCGTTAAGTTACAGACAGTTTAAGCAGTATAAAATTAAAAAACTATGTACGTATATATTAAAACTTATTAAAAATACCTATTAAATTTTAAAATAGCGATTGTTCTTAAACAAAGAAGCTACTTGTTTGCTGTCGCAGTCCAGCACAACACATCAAGTGTTCAAAATGAGTTATATATGCGAAAAGTGTGGAAATAGTTTTGTTCGAAAATACGGCTTACGCAGACATTTGCAAAATAGCCACTTAAAGTGCGAGCTCAATTCTTGTAATGTTTGTGGAAGAACAATGCGAAAAGATAACATTAAAAGCCATTTGAAAACACACGAGTCGCAAGACGGATGTCTTTGCGAAACGTGTGGACGCTTTTTTTTGTCGCGAAGCGAATTTGACGAGCATAAAATGCATCACGTTAATTCTGGTAAGTAATTTTATAATTAAAATCATTTCTATTAAATATTTTCTTTTATATTGTTTTATTTTTTAGAGCTGCAAACAGCAGGGCTTTGTGAGACATGCGGTGCCTTTTTTCCTTCGGGAGAAGAATTGCAGCTACATAAAGGCACGCACATAAAATCCGGTAAGTAATTTATTAATTTGTTATTGACTGTTAGTACACAGTAGTAACCGCAAGCATTTATTTTGTTCAAGCGTCATTAAAGAGGAAAACGCCCCCGTTGTCAACCTCCGACGAACCATCGTGTAGCGGCGAAGCAGGAATCGACACAAAAATTATTACCGACATCTGTAAAGTAGGACTCGGCGTAAAAATTACCGACATCGGTAAAGTAGGAGCCGACACTGTAACAATGTGTGCCTGCTGTTCTGTAGAGGTTCCGACTAATAGATGGCAGCACCATGTCAGAACTCTGAAGCATAAAAAGAACGTGGCCGCTCCCTATTCACAAGATTTTACGCTGGTTAAAAGTTGCTTCAAAGAGCGAATTCAAACATTAATTTACGAAAATAAAGACGAAACATGTTTAGAGCCTCGCCGGTTTTTAGAATTACTCGAGCAAATTTTACTAACAGAACTTCAAAAACAATTATTAAAACACACAGCCTTTAAGTTTAATTTAGAGTTATTTGCTGAATATGTAAAACAGGCTGCGAACAATGAAAACGATTTTTCTATAAAATCTTTTAACACAAAAATGCAGGTAATTTTAAACGCGTCCGAAATACAAACAGCTTTTAAATTAATGGCACAGGAAATTTTAGCCAAAATGGATGAATTTCAAGAGAAACTCAGTGGCTGGACGTTGATTATAATTCACCATTTGGAAGTAAATATTAATGAGTATAAACCGTTGCGAGGTTCTAATTATATTCCGCTAAATGCTTATTTGAAGCAGAAGCACGCGTGCGTGAACGTAAAAAATAATGACATATTCTGTTTTAAGTGGGCTGTAATATCCGCTGTGTGTATTGTTGAAACGAATGCGAACCGAATGGCGTCTTATCAAATATCGGATATAAGCGATGATAATATTAAATTGTCCAATAATGTATGCCTTAAATTCAAAGATTTAGATTTTCCGTTGCGCGTTGAAGACGTTTCGACGTTCGAATTCTTGAATGCCAATATTAGCATAAATGTGTTTGGACTTGATAGCGCTAATTCTATTGTCGGACCATTTTATGCTACAAAAAATGAGAAACCCATTCATATTAATCTTTTATTTTTGCAAGACGACGAAAAGAGTCATTATGTTTGGATTAAACATATTTCGAGGCTGGTGAGAAGTCAATTAACAAAAAATTCGAAAAAAATACATTTGTGTAATTATTGTTTGATTCATTTTTCGTCTGTAGAACGTCTCGGCGAACATAGAAACGAATGCGGTAAAATTGTAACGACTATGCCCGAAGAAGACAGCTGTTTTCTCGAATATAAATATATTAAACGCGAGCTCGAGACACCCTTTGTAATTTATGCAGATTTTGAATGTATTTTACAAGACTTCGATACGTGCATTCCTCGGCCTACAGAATCTTCGACCGTCAATATGCAACAGCATATTCCCTGTGCATTCGCGTACTACATAAAAAGCACATTTGATGCTAGCTTAAACAAATTACGAATTTACAAAGGCGAAGATTCGGCCGAACAATTTGTCATATCTTTGGTGCATGATATAAAATATCTGTATAAAAACCACCTGATGAATCCCAAGCCTCTGAGTCCTTTGACCAATGAGGAGCAAAAAATGCGTAATGAATCTACCGAATGTCATATATGCAAGCAGCCATTGGGAAATGATAGAGTCATTGATCATAATCATTTTAACGGTAAATACAGGGGAATGGCGCACAGCGGGTGTAATATCCAGTATCAGATTTCGAAATTTTTTCCTGTTTTTTTCCACAATTTTTCGGGCTATGACTGTCATTTATTTGTTAAGGCATTAAGCATAGTCGCGGGAGACATTAAGTTGATTCCTTTAAATAAGGAACTGTACGTATCCCTATCTAAACGCATTTTCGTTAACGCACGAGAATCTGTAGAAATACGCTTTTTGGATTCGGCTAGATTTATGCAGTGTAGTTTGGAGAAATTAGCGCAATATTTATCGCCTTCAAGTTTTGAAAGTCTAAGAGCCGTCTTTCCTGACAAACATAAATTCGATTTGCTCACTAGAAAAGGTGTATTGTGTTACGAATATCTAGATTCGTGGAGTAGATTAGATGAGACTGTTCTACCTCCGCAAATAAATTTTAATAATAAATTAACAAACTCGTATTGTTCTGATGCCGACTATCTCCATGCACACAAAGTGTGGCAGAATTTTAGCTGTGCAAATTTATGGGATTACTTAAAAATTTATTTAATTACCGATGTCTTATTGTTGTGCGATGTTTTCGAGAATTTTAGAAGAGTTTGCTATAAAATATACGGTCTCGAAGCCTGTCATTTTTATACATCTCCCGGCTTAAGCTGGAACGCCATGTTGAAATACACGGGTATAAAATTAAAGCTGTTTACAGACATAGGCATGTATAATTTCATAAAACGAGGTATTCGAGGCGGCATCACTCAATGTTCGCATAGACATTCGCTAGCAAATAATAAATATATGGAGAATTATGATGAAACTAAACCGTCGTCTTATTTAATGTATTTAGATGCTAATAATCTTTACGGGTGGGCCATGTCTCAGGCGCTTCCATATGACGACTTTGTGTGGATAGATAATGTCGAAGAAATTGATATTATGAATATTGCTAAAGATGCCGATGTCGGATACATTTTCGAAGTCGATTTGACGTATCCCGAATCTCTGCACGACATTCACAACGAGTTGCCATTTTGCGCCGAGAATAAATGCAGTCCGAATTCGAAATTCCCAAAACTGATATTAGATTTCGAAAACAAAACTAAATATGTAATTCATTATCGAACGCTGCAACAGTGTCTGCGGCACGGGTTGAAACTCGTCAAAATACATAGAGCTTTACAGTTTAAACAGTCGTGCTGGCTAAAAAAATATATGGATCTGAATACGCATCATCGTGCGCAAGCGACAAATGAGTTTGAAAAGAACTATTTTAAGACTATGAATAATTGTACGTACGGGAAAACGATGGAAAATGTCGATAAACGCAGGGATGTAAGAATTGCCACAGAGTGGGAAAGTTACGGCCGGCGACTAGGCGCTCGAGCACTCATAAGTAAACCGAATTTTCATAGCGCGACCCAATTCACGCCGGACATGATAGCTATTCAGTTAAGTCGCAACAAAACATTGTACGACAAGCCGATATATCTCGGTTTCGTCGTTTTAGAATTGTCGAAATGGCTCATGTACGAGTTTCATTACGATTACATGAAGCCAAAATTTGGCGATAATATAATTCTAAATTACATGGACACCGACTCGTTTATTTATACAATTAAAACGGAAGATTTTTACGCCGATATAAAAGACGATATAAATGATCGCTTCGATACATCGGATTTTTCGATCGATAATCCGTATAATATCCCGCTTGTAAATAAAAAAAAGGTCGGTCTCATGAAAGATGAAAATAATGGTCGCATCATGAAGGAATTCGTCGGTTTAAGATCGAAAATGTACTCCATAGATGTGGTCGGCGTTAAAGAAATTAAAAAAGCTAAAGGCATAAAGAAAACAGCAGTAGACGGATTGTGTCTGAACGATTATAGAGATTGTTTGTATAAAAAAAAAATTTTCTATAGTAATATGCTAGTGTTTAGATCTAAAATTCATAACATTTACACACAGCGGATAAATAAAATATCGTTGAGCTATTTAGACGATAAGAGGTATATAAAAGATGATGGGGTTTCGACGTATGCATGGGGTCATTACAAGATAATAAATACCGAATAAAACATATTGAATTGTAAAAACACATTGTAGTATTAGTAGGATATGATAAATTGCAAATAAAACAATATATGTATTGATTAAATTGTCTTTTATTTAAAATACTTAAGCATGACGTCGTCATAATATAATCGCAAACACTACGCCATTTCGATCTATTTTGTCCGAGCGCTCGACTAAATATAGACGTGTTGTTGTTGGCAAGTAGCGCTCTTAGAAAATCATCATTATAATGACTTCGGCGTCGTCGTCGAACAATATCGAAAATGAATGCGATTACGCTGATCATGCGATAGTCAATATCGGCAATATATGCCGATCTGATGATAATTACGACTCGAATTACCTATTCCTGGAGCAAGTGTTTAACGAATTGGTTAAAGCGACGAGGATGGCCGAGCATACCCAAGTGCACATTTTGGTAATTTTCGCCATCAGCGAGATTAACGATCACGATCCGTCTATAGTGTACAAGATGAAGTACTTCGAGAGCGTAATAGAGGATCCGTTATGCGTATGGTTTTCGCATATCACCGATTGGATTGTCAAGCAGTGGCAGCACTTGGAGCATACTACGGGGAAGGTTCATTTGGATCGCTTGATAATGTATCCATACGATTGAAATATTTTAGAATTGTGACATTGTATAGGGGATTATTACTGTGCAAATAAAACACTATATTATACGCATTAAATTGTTTTTTATTTATTTTTTTTTTTTTTTTTACATTAATACATTACTTTTACAATAAATTGATATTAGATTATTTTCACACTAGTTTTCTTGTGTCTCCTGTTAATGGCGAATACTCGATTAATCGATCGTGAAGCAGCAGACAAAATGCCGAAGTGTTGTCCGCGATGGAGCCAGCGGCGTTTTCAAATTCGATCGTCACGTCGACGGGGCCGCTTTTGGTGTCTTCGTTCTGATGCGAGCAATCAATCACGACAATGGGTGCGACATCTTTGAAATTTGCTGCGGTCAACAGAGGCCACAATTTGTGTGCTGATCCATAGTAGGAACGTTTAAATCTGGCATACATTTCGTATATCAGGGCGAAACGGTTCTCCGGATAAGAGATATTTTGTTTGTCCTGAGGATATGTCTCCGAATTTAAGTGCACTTGCACGCTGGTAAGCTGGCAGTGATTAAATTTACTAGGATTCTTTTTCGAGTTGTTCAGCTTATTTGTCTGTAAGGCGAAAATAACAAATCTAGGCTTTTCCAATTGATTGCTAGTTTTTACACGCCAAACGTTGTGAGTGCTTTTGGGTATGTTGGGATATTCGTACAGATCCCAACTTCGAAAACTTATTTGTACGGGTCTCGCACTCTGAATTGTCTGATACAGATTGAGGCGTGCAGCGTCGTTTAGCACAAATTGAGGCATCTTCCATACGATTTTCGTAATGTCAAGTTTATAATCTGCAATTGCCGTAAAAACGCTGTTATTATTCGTTCTTGCTCTTGTTAAAATTAATTCGTGTCTGCAGTTGGGAATTATCTTGTTATAGTCTTCGGCAAAACCCAAGAACAATTTCAGAGGCACGCAGAAATTAAAAATTCCTTTATCCAGGTTTATGAGCCCGTTGTTTTCGATTTTCCATCCGGCGTTAAATTGTGTCGAGCTCTCGTCTTGGTCGAATGAAATGTAATTTTTTAATGAGGTGGTGATGCCCAGGTTCCGAGTACGATCAATTTCAACAGCATTTAACTCATAACGTATGTCTTCAAACATAAAAGCCACGCAATTATTATTGAAATGCAGCTGTTCAGGGTCGGCGGGCTCTGGAAAGGTGCCATCTTGTTTTAACAGAGTGCCGTCGATATATAGAAAACTCTCGCTCGGAAGCAGAATTAAATCTTGACTTTGAACGGCAATTCGAATCGTATCGCTGGTATTGAAGGACTCTGTATACGGCAAATAATGGCCGAACGTCTTCTTTTTTATCGACTCATCAAATCGGGGTATCGCCGATATGTCCAACAAGTTATTACTCATTGTATTGTTAGAGTTAATCCCAAAGACTTTAAGAATTGTTTATTTTGTTCGGTTAAGACAATAATAGACCGTTTCGTTGCAGAAGTTGCTGTCGGTGTTGTTGTTGTTGTTGATCCTTTCAAATCAGCCGCACAACTAACGTTTGCAATGGACGCTCGAACACTTTTATTTATGCTGTTGTCGTCATTAAAAATTAGCATTTTAAAGAAAAAAAAATATCTCAAACTAAGATCTTATTTCTTCGATGTCCGCGCACCTCATAAGACGATATTCCCAGAGCATCCGTGTTTTATAGGTGTGTGTGTGTGTGTGTGTGTGTGTGTGTGTGTGTGTGTGTGTGTGTGTGTGTGTGTGTGTGTGTGTGTGTGTGTGATCCTCGTCAGTCGGCCTTACTGCTCGGTTTTAAGTGCAGTCTTAATGTGATAGTTTCTTCGCGAAAATCGATCAATTTGCCGTCCTGATCGACCAAATTGATAATAATTGAACTTATGGACTTGGTGTTTACGGGTAGGTAGATTATATTCTTTGGCACTTCATTTATTTTATATCCCGGTAAAACATCAGGTGCGAATTCGTGAATTGTATGAACAGGCTTATCGTTCATATACGAGCCCGTAGTTATGCTGCATTCGACGCGGATAGAATTAACTTGGTTTATGTTGACAGGCAAATCAGACGCGACAATTTGGTTTGGTTGAATTACACGTTTGCTAAAGCCTAAAACTTCTCCAATCGATCGCTCCTTGTCAAAGTAAACTGGATGCGTCGTTTTGATTTCCGTCTTGAGTGTGTTAGTGTTGGCGCGAATCGTAACTGTAGGCGGTGATTGCATTCTTTTCAGCGCGCTTCTAATGTACTCTTCTATATCGTCAATTTCATACGCCCCTTCCGGTATTTCAATTATTTCATTTCCAATATGAAACAAGTTATTCCTTTTAAGGATATTGGATATAGAATTATATGTGTATAGACTAACTAAACCGCACTCATAGTCAGAATTTAATTCTATTGGCGGAAAATAATTCGCATACAAAGTGGATTGTTTTCCAGAGAAATTTAATATTCTAGCCATGGTAAAGGTTATAATAAAACTAAACGATATGCATATGGAATCCTTTATTTATACAGCACATGTAAATAAAAAATTTAAACATAAATGACCGCATATTACAGAATCATTCGGTTGATATCTATTATAATTATACTTTATGTTCTTTCCTAGATAGCGGACGATCTGTCGGGGCGGCTTCAAGTTTCCATAGCTGTCGAAATATATTGCGCGCGCACCTCTTTTAGTGTATGCTATCCAATGGGTGCCCGGACCGTTCGACGTATCCAGATTCACAATTCCGCATTCCGTATGGCGAGGCTCGGACGGCAGAGTATCCAGCATAAACACGCCTCTAAAGTTGGGAATATATTTTGCGAACTTATATAAATCTAGCTCGTCGAGTGGTCGTCTTCTTGTCGTCGTCGTCGTCGTCGTCGTCGGTAGCATATTTAAAAGTTTTTTGGCTTTAAATAAAGACCGAGTCCTTTTCGATACGGTTTAAGAAATAGTCCTTTGCCCATAGCAATTGTCTCCATTTTTTTGTTGTGTCGTTCGCTTTCGGACAATTGTTTTCGCGCCGTTTTTATATCGCTAACAGCTTTCGCAATACCTGCCGCGCCGCCAGATAAGGTTCCAATTGCAGATAAACCGGCGAATATTGGCAGGAGAGGTAACACCCCGCCTACTTTCGGAATCGGTATCACCCGTGCTGCTGCTGCTGCTGTCTTCGGAAGTTTGATTAGTTTATTTTTCGCATTATTTCTTGCCGCTGCTAGCGCTAACTTAATAGCGCTTTGAATGTTTTTAGTTTTCTTGGATTTTACAACAGTCCGACGACGACGACTACGACTCCTTCTACTACTCCTCCTCCTACTACTCCTCGTCATCACAGCACGTAGCGTTTTAACATTTTTTTTCTTGGATTTATTAGCTCTCGCACCCATTCCCAGTTTCGCTTTTCCTTTCATAATGTTTGTCACGAACCACGCATTCGTCCGTTCTCCAAATTTCGCGTCGCTATCTTTGACTCTCTCCCAAGCTCTTTCGGCCAACCGAAGATCGGCCTGATTCCTTGCGGACGTATCTCTAGATTTAGAATACGCGATATCGTGCTCTTTGCATGCACGGTCCAAAGGATTTATACCTGGATCGCCTCTAGCCAGACGTTTTTTTAATTTCGTGCCGGGACCGCAATATTGATAGCCGCCTGGGAGGTGCAACTCGAAGGGCAAATTATTTATCGCCCTGTTGAGTAAACCTTTACCTCGAACGGCCGACTTACATTTGATCGAAGGTTTTCTATGCTCAATCATTTTATAGCGATGTTGTTGTTGTTATCGATACCATTGTTTTACATGTACTGCTGACTCATTTTAAATAGTCGCACATATATATTTTTTATTTAGTCGATAAAATGCGGTTGATCGATCAACACGATAAATTAACCATCAAAAATATCGACGTTATTCAAAACGATGATCAAACAACACAACATTTCAAACATAGTAAATTATTGCCGAACAGTATTCGCGCGATAATTGTAGGTCCGTCTAGTTGCGGTAAGACGAACGTAGTAATAGCTTTAGTTAAACATCCCAACGGTTTAAAGTTTGAAAATATTTACATATATTCGAAATCTTTATATCAGCCTAAATACGAATATCTGCAAACATTGTTTTCCGATATAAGGCAAATAGGATATCATACCTTTTCCGAACACAATGCCGTTCTGCCGCTCGAGGAGGCGAAACAAAATTCGATATTTATTTTTGACGACATTGCGTGCGAAAAGCAGGATCATATAAGATCCTATTTTTGCAGAGGACGCCATAAAGAAATCGACAGCTTTTACTTATGCCAAACATACAGTCATATTCCGAAACAATTGGTGCGCGATAATGCGAATTTATTAATTATTTTTAAGCAAGATAATTTAAATTTAAAACATATATACGAGGATCACGTCAATACGGACATGCGACTAGAACAATTTCACGAAATGTGCTCGAAATGTTGGAAGGAAAAATACGATTTCTTGGTCATCAACAAAGATTGCTCGATAGAAAACGGCCGATATCGGAAAGGATTCGATACGTTTATTTTATTATAAATAAAGCCGACATCAATCGCTCGACTCATTAGATTATCGGGAACCGCTGACGCCGCCGCCGCCGATCAAAGCTGTTATCAGGAGCTGATCGAAGCTGTTCGAAAGCTGATCGAGCCTGTTCATAGTCTGTTATAAGGTGGTATCGGGAGCTGATCAAAGCTGTTCAAAACAGATCAAAGCTGTTATCAGGAGCTGATCGAAGCTGTTCGAAAACTGATCGAGCCTGTTCGCAGTCTGTTCATAACCTCTTCATAAGCTGTTCGTAGTAGTCGATGATTGCAAGCTGTCACGATGAAAGAAAAAGTAGTCGAGGATCTTATTATTGCACGAAACATAATTCGAAAAAAATATAAAATGCTGAAATCTGGTCGGTTAGAGAGTACGGCTCGTTGGGAAGAAATCTTGCAGCCGATTACGTCGCCTTTAAAACAATTAACGAGAAAAAATAGCGGTAAATCTGGAGCGATCACGTTTATAGATGAGCCCGAATTGCCATCGCCATCGAAAAGAAAAAAGAAGTCCAAATCGAGTAACGAACGAGCAGTAAACACGACGAGTATACCGTCGTCGAGCATCGGCACTCCATCAATAATTCCCGCAGAGTCTATTGTCGATTCTAGCCCTGAAGAAGAATCGCCAGAAGCTTCATTAGTAGGCGAGTCATCGACAGACAGATCTATACGATTGCTCGACATAAGTAACGCAGATTTCGATAATAAGTACGGTCCTTACTTCAGTGCCGATGATGAAGTTTGGAAAATTGGCAATTCTCCTTTCCAAATGGACAATCAAAATATCTTTATTAACGACAAGGTCTACAAGCTAACAGACGGCTTGAAACTGTTAATCTTTTTTAAAGAGCCGAATCTCCAACTTTGCAATAACCGCGAGATTTCTGATTATTTAGAAATCGTTAGGGCAAGTAATGTGATGCATCGCAATTATGACGAAACACAACAGATTGCCGGCAATAAAAGTTTTAAGTATAAATTAATTAAAAATATTTCGAAAAGCATTCACACCGGCTCAGGGCTGATGGAGTTTTCAACAAATAAAACCGACTACGTATATTGGGACGATCCCAATGAACTAGTCGACAGACTTAAACTTTTATTCGCATCGCAACAAGCCGGACACAATAATCACAATAACGAAATTATCAGCATCATCGAAGAATTACGAGAGGCTAAAATTATCGTATAAAATCAGCGCTTTTGTTTTACTTTTAACATTATCGAAATGGGCATCGACAAATTCGGACGTTCTCTGGCGGCAACAACAACAAAACACCAACAACGAGTCGGGTTCGTTTTAAGTGTAGACGGTAACGTAGATATAAAACATAAGCGCATTTGCAATCTACGTAAACCCACCGAAAATTCCGACGCAACTAACAAATTTTATGTCGATGAGCAAATTACTCAAAGTTCAAAACTCGTTAAAACCGATACGAAATCCTATTTCGATCAGAAATTTACTCAGTCTTTGAATCCCATTAAAAATGAATTGAGGCAAAAGATCATGAACACTTTCGAGTCAATTAAAAAGCTTGAAACAGCAATAAAAAAGTTGGAAAAACAATATCATGAAGTCGATATGAAAGTGACAAAAGTTGCGCAAAACCCCGTCGCTGCTGCTGCTTCGACATCGACACAAAACTTAAACTCGCAATCGATATCATCGAGTAGTGTGCGACCATCAGCAGCGGCAACAAATACGCCTTCAACAAACAAAAGAATGAAAATAGAATGACCAAACAACAGCTAGTAAATGAATTGCACAAACCGGCGCGTCGTAACTTTAAACGTCGTACAGTTATTCTAAAAGGTATTAACGATCTTTGGCAAGCAGATTTAGTCGAAATGGGCGAATACTCGTCCGAAAATAATGGATTCCGATATTTGCTGACAGTTATTGATGCTTTCACCAAATTTGCATGGGCTCTACCGATCAAAACCAAATCAGGACCCGAAGTGACGAACGCAATGAAGCAAATTTTAATAAAACAATCGCCTAAACATCTACAAACAGACGACGGTAAAGAATTTTATAATGTTCATTTCGGAAATTTAATGAAAAAACATGCCATCAACCATTATTCGACATTCACAACCTTAAAAGCATCGATCGTCGAACGTTTCAACCGGACACTGAAGGGCCTAATGTGGAAACAATTTAGTCTGAATGGAAATTACAAATGGACCAATATCGTTCGAGATCTCGTCAAAAAATACAATAGCACAGTTCATACGACCATCAAAATGCGCCCGTGCGATGTAAATTCGACAAACGAGAAAAAATTATTAAACACCGTCTATAGCAAAATCAAAACGCTTCCATTGCCCAAATTCAAAGTCGGAGAAAAGGTCCGCATAAGCAAATATAAACATCTTTTCGAGAAGGGTTACACGCCCAACTGGACGACGGAAATTTTTACGATTAAAACGTTCAAAAATACAAATCCTGTCACATACATTCTCAAAGACTATCAAGACAATGAAATTCGAGGCTGTTTTTACGAGCACGAACTGTTAAAGACCAAGCATCCTAATGTTTACCTCGTTCAAAAAGTTTTAAAAAAAAGCAGAAATAAAGTATACGTCAGATGGTTAGGCTTTTCTGACGCACACAATTCTTGGATTAATAAAAACGCAATTTTATAAATGAATCATTCGGATGTTTTTATCGTCGTATTATTCCTTATCAGTCCACACAAGCGCGCGCGCGCGCACGATTAATCTTATAAAAGCGAATTCAGGCGTCGACAAAAAACTAGTCCGAACCCGCGCGTATACAGCCAGCATCTTGTACCGCGAAAGTGCCGCCAGCAAAGCGAATAAATCCGATCAGCAGATAGCAGCAGCATTAACATGAAGAGTATTTATTTTATTCTTCTTATTTTACCTCTCATTATTCGACGAGGAGCAATCGGTTCACCAATTCCAATAAACCTACTGGAGCCAGATCATATTAGTCGAACGAAATTTAATGTTCAATTACCGAGCAATCAAACAGTTCAGATTAATTTATCGTTTAAACTGCTAACGCCTAGTAAATCTTTGCCGACGCTCGAACCTGCCAACTTTGTGCAACCCGACGATGAAACGTCGTCAAGTTCAAATATATCAACACCGACGACGAAGGCGTTAGAAACGGACGAACTATTCTCCTCTTCGGAAACTCCGCATTTAGTTACCGGCGAAGAGGCCATCGAAGACTTCAGACGACATCTAATCGATAGAGAGATGGAAATTGGCGGCATCATCGAAAGCGAACACAATTTTTATAGACATTTTAAACTTGAATACGATGAAGACGTAGTAATACCCGTTCGCTGTACTTACGATTCAAATTATTCGCAACGCTCGCTGTCAATCGAGTGTTATGAATATCGCGAAATTGGAAACGAAAGAATATTCAGCAATGGAGAGTACGAATCTGCGCTCTCTACCCGATCTCTACCCGAATACATAAATCTTAAATCCATGAAGCAAACCTATTCCATGTTAATCGCCTAAGAGCGCATACAATATTCGCTTTGTTAACAATATGTTAATGACCTACATTAAGTTTGAATAAAAACCATGTATTCTAATAGTATATCTTAATCTGACAAAAATGTTCTTGTTGAGAGCATCTGTTCTCATCCTCGCCTCCATAATAGGAGACAATTTTATAATATACCGAGCGCCTGGACTGTACAAAGCGTTTGTCTGCTTCAACGAACAAGAAAATTGGCCAGCCGAGTGGACCGAGCTGGATCCGAACATTCATAATGGTATTCCCATTTTTTATGCTGCCAATATTTCTGCAGGCGATAACAGCATTATCAAATACAAATTAAGATATTTGCACGCCAACCAAAGTTATCATGACTCGCCATGGACCCACATATTAAATTATACGACAATCGCAGCAAAAACTTCATTGCTGCACAAAGAACTTCTTCTTAAGAGCAGCTCGTCGCACGAAAAAGTTGGTGATGTTCCTCATCCTCCTCCACACACGCAGAATAATACATCTACGCCGTCGGATCAACAGCAGCAGCACACGATTTCATCTTTACCCTTTTATATCGGTATAGACGTTATGAATTTATTGTACATTTCATCGTTTGTAATTTACAAATTATTTTATAATAGATACTTAAGTTAATCATAATAATACCTTACAAAATATTGTAAATAGATATAAATAATAAAGCAATTTTTAAAATTATACTTTCGTTTTAATCCGAGACCCGCACCCCGCCCCCGCCCCACACGCACGCCCCGCACCCACCCCATCTCGCACCCAAGCCCGCACCCAACCCCGACCACCACCGAGACCCCCCCCCCGCCCGACAATCACTTCCCACAACACAAACTACTACGTCACGACGCCTAACTCGCATCGCTGTTCTTGAAAAATTGCCCCTAAATCACACCTCGGTTCTTGAAAATGACCCCTAAACTGATGTTGAAAAGACAAATACACACTACTCAGACGATACCTAAAAGATTGCAGCTATGTTTACGCACTAACGGCTATCAGTTCGAACAATTATTATAATTACCTTAGTAAAAATTGCTAATAAAAAATGTCTAAACGCAAATCAATGGATGCAGTGTTGCCAATTTTTTTTTTTTTTAAATGGCTCCTGAGGCCATAGGAAGCATGGTACAACATTTTCGTAATAAGATTTTCGACTTAGAATTTTACGAAGAACATCGCCCCGTGTAGCCCTTCCGCCAATTTCTACACACCCTGTATAAATGACAAATAATACAGATGAACAAGAAAAAATATTATACAGGGTGCCCATTTCTCTAACCCGTTGTATGGGTAACTCTGTTAATATTAAAGATACAGAAACATTTAAATTAGCAAATTTGTGCAGAATTTAAAGGGAATCTGATGCCATTTTCAAATTTGACCTACGTCATCAACTTTTTGAAACATTTGGAAAAAACTGAAAAAGGACAATTTTTTCAAACTTGAATAATTCCGTAACCATATGAGCTAGAACGAAAATAAAACTTGGTTTTTCTAGAAGTTTTTACGTAGATTTCAAATATGTTAACGACATTTTCATAGCACTCTCGATTTCCGAGTTATAGCACAAACTTGCATTTTTTTAAAAGGAAGTCATAGTTTGCTGTGGCCTTATTAAAAAGGTAATTTGAGGTTGGTTATGCTTTTCTCTTGTAGGTTTTCTTTAAATAAGCAAAAATTATTTTACATGTTCACTGCCTACTAATAGATGGGAGTTATCCCGTGTTCTGTTGATGTCTATTTTTTTCGATGTGACATTTAAGAGTTGTCTCTTATTGTTAGTGTAGTAGTTATTAGCCAGTTACAAATTTTAAAATCAAAACCTCAGCGTTTGTCAAATAACATTTATTGTTTATTATACGTAGGGGAAAATGGGATACTGAGGTAAAATGGAAAATTGTAACATTCGTCGTTCCATAAACGCCATCTATTTAAAACTTATGTAAAACATCTTATAGGTTGTCCTGATTTAGCGGGAAAAATTATAGAACGGCGGTGTACGCATTAAGAGTGATAACCTACAAACTGCATGTCATAAATTATTCCTGCATAAAGTGACACTCAAAAAGGTAAGTACTGTGCCTGTGTTTGTTGATTGATGGTAAATATTTTTTGTTTTACTTAACCACATGTATAGACAAGTCATGCACTGTAAGCGAATTTGCAATACTTTCAACGTTTAGCTTTAAGTTTTTTTTTTTAAATTTTTTTGGTGCGGGTAAAATGGGATTAAGTGTACAGGGTAAAATGGGATAGAACTTTTTAATGCGCATTTTGGAAATTATTATTATTTCGTTAATTTTTGTTATAAAGCAGTAGATGATGGGAAACAAATATATTAGCTGATGAGAAAGACGATAATTTCATTTGTGACTTATGTTTGCAGATTTAATGTGTTGCTAACTTTCCCATTTTACATATACATTGTATGGCGTATCCCATTTTACCTACACAGTGCATCCCATTTTACCAACATGTGAAGGTAAAATGGGAAATTTTTATAGTCATTGAAAATATTTTTTTTGCGGTTACTTTTAATTTTTAATTAAGAATGCCTTTTTTATTTTATAGTATAATAATCAATCTATACCTTAACCGAAAGTCAAGTTTAAATATTTCATACACCTTAAAATAATGGCTCCAAAAGTTAAGTATCCCGTCTTACCCACTTTTCCTCTATATACAGGGTGCGTAAAAATTGGCGGAAGGGCTACACGGGGCGATGTTCTTCGTAAAATTCTAAATCGAAAATCTTAATACGAAAATGCTGTACCATGCTTCCTATGGCCTCAGGAACCATTAAAAGAAAAAAAAAATTGGCAACATTGCATACATTGATTTGCGTTTGGATATTTTTTTATCAGCAATTTTTACTTAGGTATTTACAATTTTTTTTCGTACTGAAAGCCTTCAGTTCGTAAACATAGCTGCAAACTTTTGGGTATCGTAAAACACAAACTAGAAATAATAAGAGAAAAACAGGGATGACAGTTAATGAAAATGTTGCCATATGTATTACTGTCATTAAAATCAGTGATTTACATATTTTCAACACCAATTTTTGAAAAAAGGAAAAAATGCTATTCGAAATCTATTTTTATTCCAAATTGCAGCTTTTTCATTTGCAAGTATTAAATAATAACGCTTATTAAAGGACTAAATGTCAAAACTTTGAGGACCTCTTGCAGGCACAGCAAGCATGGTACAACATTTTCGTATTAAGATTTTCGACTTAGAATTTTACGAAGAACATCGCCCCGTGTAGCCCTACCGCCAATTTTTACACACCCTGTATATCTCTCTCGTGATCAAAATTTTTGATTCAATTTAATGTAAATTTCAAAAACAAAGCTTTTTGAGGAAGATATATTATCAGGCTTTTTGGTTTTATATCCGGCTCGAAGGACCAAAGGTTAATGATTGATGATTAAAGCAATTATTAGTTGCTTTTTTAGCTTATAAATTGAAAACATGTAAATTAACATGTTTTTATTGATTGATAAATGTATACTTACCTAAATCGTAATCTGAAATTAATTTATTTGCCTCAACAATTATCTTCTTGAACGTTAAAATAGGCCGAATATAAAGATGGATTGTGCGTTCACAAAAATTTAAATAAACCACTATGAAAAGACGAACTAATTAGCAGAGGATATTTGGTTTAGAGCCGGGGTATGTTTAAATTTGAATTCAAAATCACCATTCAATTTTTTAACCACATGAAACTCCAATTAAATTTGACGATTGGGTAAATACATTCTTTGCTAGCAAACTTCATCCGTGTATCATAAATATTTATAGCATTACCAGCACACGTTAGAGTTCATTTTTAAATGATGATAAAGCTACACACGGAACGTATGAACGGGCTGAAACTTAATTATAAAATTCCTTGGTCTGGTTTATTCGAACGGATTGGATTAACATCCCCAAAGCCCACGCGAAGCCGGAGCTAATATATCAGGGAAAACAAAATAATTTCTACAATTTCCAAGAACTGGATTGCAGCCAGACAAAAACTCAATACGATCTATTGGTGTGCTTATTACAACCCACTTCGATCTCTCGTCTTTTTATTTATAGCAACGAAATATAAACAAGAAAAATTAACGAAGCTAAATGAAACAAATGAAGCAAAAACGCGAAACAAATGAAAACTGATTTGATTTATTAAGTCTGATCACTGAATTACATTGTTTTATAAGTGAAGTGGGGCATGAAAATTTATAATGACGGTTGAAGGGCTGGCCAATAAACACATTTTCATTTAGAAATAGAATCACAGGGCGCTCCAGTTTTTCAGTTCTAATAACTCATTAACCCAGTAAAGCCCAGCGTCCTCTTCTGAGGACGAGCGTATATTTGCTCCAAAACTTTTTTCTTTCTTCGATATTTCTATTACTTTTCATTTTATTCGTTAAATGGAGTACCAACGATGACAGGTAATCAATCATATTAGATACATTTAGTTTGAATACTTGTTGAGCAGCACTGGTTCGAATCAGACCGATTTTAAGCAGGGCTAGAAACCGAAAAAAAATTTGGTTAACGGTTAACCGAATTCAAGAACTTTATTTTTATAACGGTTTCTGTTGAAAAACCGGTTTTTTCAAAACCGGTTTTGAAAAACGGTTAATTTTACCGGTTTTTAACATTATTCAGATCTGGAATGCAAAATATAAAAAGATATTATCTATTTATAATTTTATAATATATGTACAATCAAGCATTCAGTAATTACTTTTGGTAAACTAATCACATTTAATACAGATTTTGTATTTTTTCAAAATAATTTTTATTAAAAAGAGATGTTTAAAAAACCGGTTTTTTATTATTTTGGTTAAAGGTTACCGTTTTTTTTGCCTTTAAAAATAACGGTTTCGGTTTCGGTTAAAAATCCCAATTTTGGACAAAAAATAAAGGTTAACCGGTTTTTTAAACCGGTTTAAAAAACCGGTTTCATGCCCTGATTTTAAGTAGTCAGATACCGTTCGTTACGTTTTTCTTTTTCGAGTCTCAAAACTTCAAGTAAGTGATTATTTTTGTTATAGTTATAATCAAAGACGATTCTAAATTATATTAAGACACATTTTGCATAGTCTGTTCATATTGCTTTTAAATTATACACCCTCCAATCTCCCTGTCCTCAAACGAGGACGCTGGGCGTTTGTGACATCTTTTTAAATTAGAGCTTTATCTTTTGAGGACACTTTTATTGCAGTGTACGTGTTTGTGCTAAAATATTTGAATGACTAAATAGTGCTTACATGTATAATGTATATTTTGATCTTGCATCGTACTTTTCAACCCATAGAAAATATGAATAAAAATATATTCAAAACTGTCGAAGAAGCATTTGAATATCTTATCTCTGAAGAAATAGAATTGACATTGTTGCTTTACCGCCGGAAGTAGATGAACTAACCGACGAACAAGGTATAGCATTATAGATGATGACCAACTCTATCTAAATATATCTAAGGGAGAAAACAAATTGCGCTAGCGAAACAATAAGGGATAATAGATTTGCAAAATGTACTTTTATAACACCTAAAGAAATGCAAAAACAAGCTAGAGGATTCATGGCCTATCGATTCGATAAAAAAAAATGAAATTCTAATAATATGATGGAATGATAACAACTCAGTAACACTAGCAACCAATTTTGATAAAGTAAAGCCAACGGTGAAAGTCCAGCGTTGGAGTCGCGAACAAAGACAGCTCGGATGGTTGGGTCACATTTACGGAAGGAAAGAAGAAAGGCCAACCAGAAAAGCCTATGAAGCAAGATCACAGGGAAAAAACAAAAGAGGTAGACCGAGAAAAACCTGGATAGACGAAGTTCAAAAAACAGCAACGGACAGAAACACCAAATGGAAAGACATAAAAAAGCTAGCACAAGACAGAAAAACATGAAAAAAGTCAGCACAACACAACTCAACAGTAGAAGGACTCATGACTAAATAAAAATATTAATACTGATCTACTCTAGCGGTTTACCTAGATGGATTTTAGGCAAATAATCAAAAGAATCCTGTAATCCTATCAAATTTATAAAAGCCTGTACCCTAACGCCATTGGCTCGTGTACAATAAGAGGTCAATGAAAATAAAATGCATGTTTTTAATTAAAATAGATCGTAAAACCCTTCCTACACATAATTTGCTTATCTAGATTTAAAAAAGAAAACTGAGTGTATCCGTATCAATTGGATTTGAAAGAGTTTAAGTAATTTAACGGCCGATTTGGTATCTGCAAGGACGTAGCGACGGTTTATGCCCGGTTTTATTTCCGTTTCATGTTATTGGCAAGTTAACTTCGCAACAACACAGTGTTTAAATGAAAATTGGTAGCTGCGGGTTAGTGTTATATAAATGAGGTGGCATTAACTTGCAGCAATATTTTATGCATGCAGTTGCATGCACTGTTAGTATTTATTTCCAACTTTGCCTTTTAATGGGCGCATTAAATTTGCAGGCCATGAAGATGGAAATAAAATTACATTGGTGGCTACATACACTGGGCGAGTTAATAAATTTCTAAACCGGCTGTAAAACCGACGATAAAAGTTTTATGCATACTAAATTATTGTATTTTACATTTTGTTTGCCCATATTTCCGGTAACTGTATTTTGTATGAAATAAAAATATTAGAAATATTAGTCCTAGATGAAGCCATAAAAGAAGGGAAGAGAAAGTCAAAAAATACGAAGTGGGATTTGGAACATGGAAAAAATAACTGTATCAGAGGTTTGCTATGCGGATGACATGGTAATATTTACGAAGGACGAAAAATCACCAAAAGAATATCTGGTTATATTAGAAACAACACTTGAGAAATTTCGAATGAAAATAAACCAAAGGAAGACGGAAACAATGATTATAGGGGGAAAAAATACACAACAACACCATATGGATTAAGGCCAACAGTACCAAATCCACCCACATCACCTTTAGCCTGAGAAAGGATACGTGTCCACAAGTTACACTAAACAATGTTCCTCTTCCTCAGAAAGAGGATGTTAAATACCTAGGGATACATCTAGACAGGCGCTTGACGTGGGGAAAGCACATCTGGCAAAAACGCCTACAACTCGGACTCATCTTTCGGAAAATGAACTGGCTGTTGAACAGAAGCTCGCAACTAAAGACGGAAAACAAGCTACTTCTATATAAAGCCATCATCAAGCCTGTGTGGACCTAAGGCATTCAGCTGTGGGGCTCAGCTAGCGACTCCAATATTATAAAAATTCAACGTTTTCAGTCAAAAACATTACGAACCATTTGCGATGCTCCTTGGTATGTTCCCAACAACATCATACATCGTGATCTTGACATACCAACCGTCAACAAAGAAATTAGAGCCAGAAGCACACGATACCAAGTTCGACTCAGACAGCACCCCAACACGTTAGCAACTGACTTCCTCACCGTCCCCCGCGTCAGGAGATTAAAGCGGCTTGATGTGCTGGACCTGTCCCAACGAAGATAGTGCAAACAATAGTGTGTTACGAGTGTTAGTGCAATAGTGGCCAAAACACTAGTAAAATAAAATAAGTGCTAGTTCGGTCGAGGGAACTGGCCATTGGGTCGGTTTTAACTATGTCCATTTCAGTAACATAAAGTGCTACATATTGTTCTTGTGGAATAGATAGTACACTATCAAGGATGTTAAAAAAAAAAACACCATATGGAGCTGAATGGAGAAGATCTAAAACAAGCACAAAAATTAAAATATTTAGGATCGATGATAAGCGATGACGGAAAAATCGATGAAGAAATCAGAGAAAGTAGAATAAAAGGAGAGAGACCATTCAATAGTATTAAGAACACATTCTTAGGATATAAAGAAATCCCGAAAGAAGTTAAAATAGAAATATATAAAAAAGTAGTCACCCCTATACTAACATATGAGGAGCAATCTTTCAAAACGCAGTATTTGACTCAAGTACTGAAATTGAGCAAAAGGGTATCATATGCACAAAAAGCACCTGAATCGCATGCGCTATACTGTTTCTTCCTAACTGCAGTAATTGCCGCGTAAAATTTAAAAAAAGAAAGGAGTTTCTTTCAAACTGCAGTTTTTGACTTCTTTTGTTACTTTCAAATCGCAGTTTTTTAATGTTACTTTCAGAACGCAGTTTTTGCTGTGGTTTTTGTTTACTATTTCACTAAGCTTTGATAAAGTAGTTATTGTACCTAGTTTTTGTGCGATGAATGAAATGGATGAAGATAAATCGAAGTGCAAATTCTGAAAAAAGGAAAATCGACAGCCACCTTGAAATTAAAACCTGTCGAATTGGGCAGACTAGTCAAACCCAAAGAGTTGAAGGACGTTGACGAATTGTTAGACAAAGCGTTTTCAAGACAAGGTGACAACAATGAAAAAATTGGCTGGAGGACCGTCGAAAAATTAAGCTGGTATAAGTACCTTATTGATAACACAAATAGACACGACAGTGATGGCGAAGAAAATGATGAGGAAGAGCAGGATAAAGATGAAAATTGCGATTGTGGAGAAGACGATCACAGATTGTGGTTGTGATTTTTTTGGGTTAGTTTTGTGCAAATTTTCTACTATCTAAATATTTCAAGATCGAATATGTTTTTATTTCGGAGGATGACATTGTCGTTTGTTTTTTAAGATTATTTTTGAGAATTACATTTTTGTTTGTTTTTACTTTTAAGAAAATGTTGTGTTAATTTATTTCTACTAAATTTCCAATAAAATTACAAAACGCATTATTTGCATTTGATTTCTTTCATAGCGCAGTTTTTTTTTTTCAAGTAACATTCAAAACGCAGTGTTAAATTTTTTGTTGCAATGACAGCAGTAATTTTTAATTGAAGATTTTCCAGTAATGTATCATTTTAAGTTTTTCTATTTTAATTATACAGTAAAGGCAAAAATTATAAAAATATGCAGTTCATAACACTAGGGCAAATATTATTGATTATCTCGAAAATTGATTTTTGTCAAATACTGCGTTTTGAAAGATTGCTCCTCATATGTCTCGGATACATGGACCACAACAGAAAAACACAAAAAGGCTTTGGAAGCAACCGACATACGATTCCTGAGAAAAACAGAAAATAAAACCAAATTGGACAAAATTAGAAATAGAAATTTTAAAAGTGAAACCAATGAAGAATAAAATAGAAGACGGAATACTACGATGGTTCGGACATGTAAAACGAATGGACAACATAAGGCTAACAAAAAAAGTGTTTGAAGCGAGAAGTAACAAAAAGAAGGCAGACCAAGAAATAGGTGGCAGGAAGGAGTAAAACAGGCACTGGACAGTGGAGTAATAAATCTCCCGATTACGTAGGGAATAAGACGCAATACAAAAGAAAATGGAGGAAGATATGGAAGACACCGACAAATGAAAAATGAAAACTCAACTCCCCCACAATGCCTTACACCCGTGAGCGTAGATTAGCCATGGAAGTTAAGTAAGTAAAAATATTTGCATTTTATAGTATTAATAATATTGTTACAAAGGCTTTAAGACCTTAACCTTAAAGACCATGTACTCTTGGGGGAAAGCTCGGTATTCACAATGAAGCTAATTAATAATTATGAAATTGAGTAGATTTATTATCAGAACCGGATGAAGACATTGACAAACAGAAATCGTACAGAAGGGCGACTGATGCCCGGTTTCTCCGACACATCTTAAGATCTAGCTGAATCTTAAGTTCGCCTTAACGGTATAAAGTGTTGCACCAAGCAATTTTAAGAACATATTCGACTTGAGCTGAGCTCACATCTTGAGTCGCTGTTTACTAGAACTTGAGCTGGAGTACATAACCTAAAAGTATCTTGTATTTGCTTTGTTTGTAGTTAAGTGTTTGTTTCAATTGTGGTTTAAGTTTAAATATGGACCTTGACTTTATAAATATGATAGATGATGCAGATGATGACTTGTACGACCCTGTAATTCCTCGAAGGCGATTTGTTCGCGCAAATCCATTTACGGATTTCGAATACGATAGTTTTTTTTATGCGTTTTCGCCTCACAAAAGAGACAGTTATTGTGATCTTAGATCAAATTGAGCCTCAATTGGAGTATACAGGGTGTTTGAAATTCGAGTTTAAGCATGGGGATCTCGCGTATTATAATAGCTAGAGTATAGGTTTAAATTTGGCAAAGTTGCTAAATTTGGTGCTTATTAATAATCCAAAGAGAAATTGGAAATATCTCAAACAGTATCCGAGAAAATTAGGAAAAACCGGAAAATACGATTTTTGAAAATCGTCTATAACTCCTTCGGAGTTTGAAATATTTTAAATGTGTTAAAACATTTCCCAAGCAACTTTTTAAGCCGAATCGGATGGTGGTCACAAATTTTTCTTAGGTCGATTCGTTTTTGTTTGAGACAACTAACTTTGTTTTTTCTGATGGGCAGCATATCGCTTTTTACTTCGTTATTTAAGTTCATTTTTACGACTAACAGGCTTTTAAAACTTTTAGTTTGTTGATCGGTTGTCATGGAAACAACATAAACTACAATGACCGGCCAACCTGATTTATAATGGTTATTGTTTAAAACGTATTTTTTGAAATTTGACAATAAAAGAAAAAGTAAAATACCATGTGTGATACATCAATGGTTTTAGAAAAATAAATGCTATTTGATAATGTAAATAGCAAAACTTGCGCCCATAAGCAAAAACAAAGTTGGTTGTCATAAAACAAAAACGAATCGATCTAAGAAAAATTTGTGACTACCATCCGATTCGGCTTAAAAAGTTGCTTCGGCAATGTTTTTACACATTTGAAATATTTCATGCTCCAAAGGAGTTATCGACGATTTTCAAAAATCGTATTTTCCAGTTTTTCCTAATTTTCTCGGACACCGTTTAAGATATTTCCAATTTCTCTTTGGATTATTAATAAGCACCAAATTTAGCAACTTTGCCAAATTTAAACCTATACTCTAGCTATTATAATAAGCGAGAACCTCATGCTTAAACTCGAATTTCAAACACCCTGTATACATAATCTATTTATTTTATTTTCTTCCACCAAGCTAACTAATAATTGTTTTTCCTCCATGGTATAATTTTTTTTTTCGCCATTTCAACACAAAATAAAATAATATACACCGAACTGTAACTTTATATGTGACTAACAGCTGATAGCAACAACAAGATGCCACTTACAGGGAGCCGTTTTAACAGCTGTGATGTGAATGTCCAATGAAAATTAGCCATTTCAATCTGCCGCTAAAATGTGCCGACTTCTTGCAACGTTGCCAAACCGAGTTCTAACTTAGCTGAGATGTCTAACAGATTCCGGAATATCTTTTCTGTGCAACGCATTGGTATCTTGAGACGATCTTAAATATAAGGCGGGCTTATATAAGTTCGATCTTGAGATGTGTCGGAGAAACCGGGCATGACTCACTGGACCCAGGGTAATTACAGCCTTCTCAGCCGGTTAACTGTTGACTGTCAACTCTCTACTCTCTACTGTCTACTGCCTTCCTATAATTTGAGAAGACAATTTTTATCAATATTTTACCGTAAGTCAGCTAAACGACTATGACGTATAACAAGGAACCACATAAGGCCGTATTTGATGACTTCTATTTGCTTGCTGTGACACAGTTACAACATATGATTGCAAATAAAGCTGACTCTGCATAGTGTAACATGTAACCTAATAAATGGAGTTTACGAAATTGGATTACAACAAATTTAAATTATTAAATTTATATAAAATACTTGATGTTTCTATCTGTTGCTGCTTTTTTTTAACTTCGTCTTGCCAGGTTTATCTCAGTCTACCTCTTTTAATTTTTCCCTGTGATCTTGCTTCATAGGCGTTTCTGGTTAACCTTTCCCTTTCATCCTATAAATGTGACCCAACCATCCCAGCTGCCTTTTTTGTATTTTTGTTTTAACTCATTTTATCTTTAATTGTTCTCTATATGTGTCGTTTCTGATTTTATCTTATTTGGTTTTTCCTTGGATTTTAAAAAAAAAATCTTATTTCCGTGCATTCATTCGGCTACTATTTTTGTTCGTGAGTGTCCACGTTTCACTTCCGTATATAAGTGCCGGAGTTACTACCTTTTTGACCACTTCCACTTTTGTATGTTTTGGGACTTCTCTGTTTCCAAAAAAATTTTGTTCTTAAACTCTTCCCACATTTACCGTCCTTTCGCTCATTTCCTTGTCCACTCCTCAATTTTCCTCTATGATCACTCACGGATAGAAACATCAAATGGAAAGACATTCAAAAGCTAGCACAAGACAGGAAAACATAAAAAAAAATCAGCACAACCAATTCAACAGTCCTACACCTAACAGTAGAAGGAACTCATGACTAAATAATTATATAAAATATTAGTGTGACAATATTGAAAAAAGAGAAGAAAAATATCCTAAGAAGCATCGATGGCATTTTAACCAAAATCTTTAACGATACTTTTTTTGACGTAAGACCAGTGCTGTTACAAAAATTGCAAAATGGTATTTTTCCCAATACGTGGAAAGCATCGCAGACCATACCAGTACCTAAAGCATGTAATTGTGAAAGTCTTAGATCAATAATGCCACCAATTTACGAACAAATTTTTGAGGTAGGCGTAAAACATCAATTTCAGATATTTTTAGAAATTAATGGTACTTTAACAAATGGACAATCCGGCTTTAGAGCATGACATTCTTACGAAAGTGCAATAAATCTTCTTCCAGCAGATTGGAAAGAGGAAATTGAAAACAACAATATAATCATAGCAGTATTTTTAGATCTAAAAAGAGCTTTCAAAACTATTGACAGACAATGAAACTTAAAACGTACAGAGTGAAAGGCAAAGAAAACAAATGGTTTGCAGATTAATTAACATCGCGGTATCAAATTGCAAAATTTAAAAATGAAACCTCAACTAGGCTTTTGAATAATTTAGGTGTTCCTCAAGGTAGTGTGCTTGGGCCTTTGTTGTAAATACTGTACAAGAATGACATTAAAGCAAATGTCGAAAACAGCGTCATAAATTTATTTGCAGATAATGCTCTTATAGTTATTTGCGACACTAACGTTGAGAGAGTATGGTTAGCAAATTAAACACTGACCTACGTAGAGCCGCAGCGTGGTTAAATGTTAACAAACTGAAAATAAATGTCGACAAAACAACTACTTGGTGATAAACAATAAGAGTGCTTAATCAGCAAAATATAGAATCGGATGAAAAATGTGTTTTTTTTTTTTATTTTTTTTTTTTATATAAACACCTTAGGTGTTTGGGTTATTAATACTGGTCTAATAGACCAACCATCAATTTTTTTCTAGTAAATCTTAAAACTAAATACTTAACAACTAGTGTCCATTCATTGATGTTTTCTAGATTGTTCTGACTATATTCTATGCACTCTCACTCGCGCACTATGCTCAGCTTTTACACAGAAAACACACTACACGAGTTCAAACGGCTTTGTCCTCTTCAATCTTCGGACAAGGTGTTGGTTGTCCAGCAGTTGAAGAGCTTCTGCATTCTCATGATGGTGGAGTCTGGCTTCATGTTTACCAGCAAACCTTTTGATTTCTTCCTTAACCATTGGTATACCAAGGTCTCGATGAAGATCACTGTTGCGGACGTACCATGGAGCGTTTACCATATTACGTAGCACTTTGTTTTGGAAAGTCTGGATAGATGTAATATTGCTGTCTTTGGTGCAACCCCAAAGTTGAATACCATAAAGCCACACCGGTTTCAGGACCTGTTTGTATATTAGGATCTTATTATAAATTGATAATTTGGAATATCTTCCAAGAAGCCAAAAGTACTGTCTGTATTTTAGATTAAGTTAATTTTTTTCGTTTTTAACATGTTCTTTCCATCGCAATTTTGCGTCAAGGGTCATGCCAAGATATTTCGCTTGATTTTCATATGGCACTATAGTCCCATTTATATTAAGTAGCGGTGGATCCGTTATCCTTTTATTTGTAAAATTGACGTGGATGGACTTTGACTCGTTAAGCTTAATTTTCCATTGTTTGGTCCAATTGAGCATTACGTTACTGGCTGTTTGCAACTCTCTAGTGGATGTTTGCTGATCTTTGCCTACTGCAAGTAATACAGTGTCGTCTGCAAATGTAGCTACAGTAACTTCTTCTAGTACTGGTATATCACTAGTGTATAACAAATAAAGGACAGGACCAAGGACGCTACCCTGTGGTACGCCTGCTTTTATCTCCTTCAAGTCGGAGTATTCGTCTTCTTGTTTTATTCTGTAGAGTCTGTCAGAGATGTATGATGTTAAGATATCTACGTATTGCTTAGGAAGCGTTTTGTTAATTTTATGTATCAATCCTTTGTGCCATACTTTATCGAAAGCTGCTGCAACGTCTACAAAAACTGCAGAGCAGACGCTTTCCTTCGAGGGCTTGTTCAATTACATCAGTTATGCGGTGTACTTGGTCGATAGTCGAGTGTTTCTGTCTAAAGCCAAATTGGTAGTCTGGAATTAGCTTACTATTTTCTATTAACGGTCTTAATCTTTTTAAGAGAAGTTTTTCGAATAATTTTGAAATAATCGGTAGTAGAGATATAGGCCTATATGATTTGACATCATTCGGTGGTTTGCCCGTTTTGGGCAGCATGATTACTTCCGCTACTTTCCAACTACTAGGAACGTGTTTTAATCTAAACGTTGCGTTAAACAAATAAGTAAGCATGTCTATGCCTTTTCTGGGCAATTGCTTTAATATCTCACCTGTGATCAAGTCAAATCCAGGTGCCTTTTTTGAATGTAACTTGTTTTTTATTACCTCAACTACTTCTTTTGGGGTAACGGGAGTAATATTTTCTGTTCTTGGGTTATTTACTTCTTCCAATACATTATTCACATGTATCTCATTAGGTGTGAAAATGTTCGCTAAGTGATCAGCAAACAAGTCTGCTTTCTGTTTGTTGGTTCTAGCCCATGTGCCTGCGTCCTTTTTGATAGGAGGAATTGACAAGGTAGGTCTCTTAATCTTTTTTGTCGCTTTCCAAAGGGAGTAGTGGGTTTCTTCATCTGCCGTTAGGTTTTTCAGGTAGGAACTCATTGATTCTTCTTTAATCTTTTGTATTTCTCTTTTGAGTTTCTGTGTTTTATTATTTAAGAAAGTTTTATCAGACGGATCCCTCGATTGCTGCCATCTTCTCCTTGCTCTCCTTTTTTCTCTGACTAGCTCTCTGATTTCAATCGGAAAATTAACTCCTTTAGTTATATGGGTGATTTCTTTAGTGTTGTTAAACGCCACTGTTTGGATTAATCTGGTAAATTTCTCGGCTTCTTCCTCCAGTTGTTTAATTGTTTTTAGGCTAATGTTTAAGATGATGTTTCTTTGGAGTTCGATTCTGAAACTTTCCCAATCTATGACGATGACGAAGAATCCGATGGAGATAAAGATAATGTTGAGGCATGTTTGACTGATACAGATACAGAGCAAGAAAAATATGTAATTTGTGTTAAAAAAAACACCACACGTTACTTCTGTAAAACGTGTAAGAAATTTTAATGTCTGAAGCATGCAGAATTTTGCTAAAAAGTATCTGGGAAACTGCAAAAAAAAGTTTATAATATGTCTCATAATGTGTTATTTAAAGAAAAAAAAATTTTTTTGGAATTTTCACAAGCGCGACTGTCCCATTACTATGGGTCCCTGTTGTCATCCTTTTTTGTTGTAGTTGTATCCTTGTCATTCTTTCCTATAAGCACATATTGTGCGAGTAGTCTGACTTATGATGTACACATGTATCAACAAATTGCTTGTTGATTGACGAAACCCAAATATTGACCACGTTGTACGACCCAAGATATGACCGTAATATTTTACTGTTAAGGTGTTTTTCTAAAGTTAAAATCCACATAACGTGGACCTTTTGAAGTGCTACAAGTTTTAGTAAATGATGCGTCAGTGTTCCATCTTTCTCATTTAAAAAATAAATGATATAGCCTTGAAATAAAATAACAGTAATTGATGCCATGTGGGATGTGATGTCACATTATTTCAGGTTTAAGAATTCTCTAACTTCTGGATCATGCTGTATAATGGCGGTCTCCATCTTTAATTACTTATTTAAATGAATGCATTCTAATCTCAAAAGATATCTTAATAGTAATTGCGGTGTAATTTCGAGTTAATACGAGCATTTCCAGCGCCAGAGCGAACTAAGACACATTCCTAGTCTAGCCTTTATTGGTAGGTTGCAACCAAGGATAGTGTGATATATTTCACTCTTGAGTATTAAAGTTTGCGGAAGATCTAGGTCAAAGCTTTTTGTTTATTTCATTTTACCAGCTTACTGCGATGTGAACACGTTTAACTTTTACGTTATTAAAACAAACTGTGTCTAATTCAGCGTTTTATTGCCCGCCTCCATAGAAGATATGAAACGAGTAATAAACTGGGTAGCGACATTCGGGTTGTGTGCTGTTTAATTTCCGTCACCTTCGCTTGTTTTACCGTTACAGTTTTAAATTTTGGAATTAAGTAACAATAATTTTTTTGGTTGATATGTGAAGACACGGCTTGTGCGGTGGAGGTGAGCTGGGTTACTCAAATTAAAGCAACGTTTACCTTGGTATAACTGAGATTAACGCAGGTTGGGGTTAAGCACTTTCCGTGTCACCAGGCTGATGGTGAAAAGGGTTACGGCTAAATTCGTGGGAGGATCATAAATCGATTTTATGCGGTAGTACTTGACCTAAGACACAAAATCGGAGTCGTTTCCGTTGTAGCTTTGAATAAATAACCGTTGCTGTACTGTTCGGGTATATATGACCCAAAATGAATTTTAATTGCTTATAATAAAATATCCAATGGAGATATTATTACGTCGTTAAAGTTAGCTTGGGATTGAAATTGGGTTCTGTTCTCGGATAACTCATATTACGGTGGACCAGATAATACGTCAACATGATTTTAAAACAATCAAAAAAACACTTAAATCGGTTTTATCACAATGTTTATGCAAGTAGTGCATTAATGTGTCTCATCACTGTAAATCATAGCAAATAAAAGCAAAATATTTTACAGAGATAAAAATGTTTCACTGTAATTCAAAATCTTTAAATAAATACATATGTTCCTTGAGCGACTATTTCTAAACAATTTTAATTATTGATTTTTATATCACAGGAAGAGTTTATCCTTCGCATTTTTACATAAAAAAAATTGTTTTGCATATGTCTTTCAATGAGCTGGTTTTAATTTTTAATAATTTCCTAAAAATACCGTGCTTTAGTTAATACATATGTTCCTTGAGCGACTATTTCGAAACAATTTTAATTATTGATTTGTATATCACAGAAAGAGTTTATCCTTCGCATCTTTACATGAAAAAAATTGTTTTGCATATGTCTTTCAATGAGCTGGTTTTAATTTTTAATAATTTCCTAAAAATACCGTGCTTTAGTTAATACATATGTTCCTTGAGCGACTATTTCTAAACAATTTTAACTATTGATTTGTATATCACAGGAAGAGTTTATCCATCGCCTCTTTACATGAATACAATTGTTTTGCATATGTCTTTCAATGAGCTGGTTTTAATTTTTAATAATGTCCTAAAAATATCGTACTTTATTTAATACATATGTTTCTTGAGCGACTATTTCTAAACAATTTTAATTATTGATTTGTATATCACAGGAAGAGTTTATTCTTGGCATCATTACATGAAAAAAATTGTTTTGCATATGTCTTTCAATAAGCTGGTTTTAATTTTTAATAATGTCCTAAAAATATCGTACTTTAGTTAATACATATGTTCCTTGAGCGACTATTTCTAAACAATTTTAATTATTGATTTGTATATCACAGGAAGAGTTTATTTTTCGCATCTTTACATGAAAAAAAATGTTTTGCATATGTCTTTCAATGAGCTGGTTTTAATTTTTAATAATTTCCTAAAAATACCGTGCTTTAGTTAATACATATGTTCCTTGAGCGATTATTTGTAAACAATTTTAAACATTGATTTGTATATCACAGAAAGAGTTTATCCTTCGCATCTTTACAAAAAAAAAATTGTTTTGCATATGTCTTTCAATGAGCTGGTTTTAATTTTTAATAATGTCCTAAAAATATCGTACTTTAGTTAATACATATGTTCCTTGAGCGACTATTTCTAAACAATTTTAATTATTGATTTGTATATCACAGGAACAGTTTATCCATCGCTTCTTTACATGAATACAATTGTTTTGCATATGTCTTTCAATGAGCTGGTTTTAATTTTTAATAATTTCCTAAAAATACCGTGCTTTAGTTAATACATATGTTCCTTGAGCGACTATTTCTAAACAATTTTAATTATTGATTTGTATATCACAGGAACAGTTTATCCATCGCCTCTTTACATGAATACAATTGTTTTGCATATGTCTTTCAATGAGCTGGTTTTAATTTTTAATAATTTCCTAAAAATACCGTGCTTTAGTTAATAAATATGTTCCTTGAGCGACTATTTCTAAACAATTTTAATTATTGATTTGTATATCACAGGAACAGGTTATCTATCGCCTCTTTACATAAATACAATTGTTTTGCATGTGTCTTTCAATGAGCTGGTTTTAATTTTTAATAATTTCCGAAAAATACTGTGCTTTAGTTAATACATATGTTCATTGAGCGACTATTTCGAAACAATTTTAATTATTGATTTGTATATCACAGGAACAGTTTATCCATTGCCTCTTTACATGAATACAATTGTTTTGCATGTGTCTTTCAATGAGCTGGTTTTAACTTTTAATAATTTCCTAAAAATACCGTGCTTTAGTTAATACATATGTTCCTTGAGCGACTATTTCTAAACAATTTTAATTATTGATTTGTATATCACAGGAACAGTTTATCCATCGCCTCTTTACATGAATACAATTGTTTTGCATGTGTCTTTCAATGAGCTGGTTTTAATTTTTAATAATTTCCTAAAAATACCGTGCTTTAGTTAATACATATGTTCCTTGAGCGACTATTTCTAAACAATTTTAATTGTTGATTTGTATATCACAGGAACAGTTTATCCATCGCCTCTTTACATGAATACAATTGTTTTGCATATGTCTTTCAATGAGCTGGTTTTAATTTTTAATAATTTCCTAAAAATACCGTGCTTTAGTTAATACATATGTTCCTTGAGCGACTATTTCGAAACAATTTTAATTATTGATTTGTATATCACAGGAACAGTTTATCCATCGCCTCTTTACATGAATACAATTGTTTTGCATATGTCTTTTAATGAGCTGGTTTTAATTTTTAATAATTTCCTAAAAATACCGTGCTTTAGTTAATACATATGTTCCTTGAGCGACTATTTCTAAACAATTTTAATTATTGATTTGTATATCACAGGAACAGTTTATCCATCGCCTCTTTACATGAAAACAATTGTTTTGCATATGTCTTTCAATGAGCTGGTTTTAATTTTTAATAATTTCCTAAAAATACCGTGTTTTAGTTAATACATATGTTCCTTGAGCGACTATTTCTAAACAATTTTAATTATTGATTTGTATATCACAGGAACAGTTTATTCATCGCCTCTTTACATGAATACAATTGTTTTGCATATGTCTTTCAATGAGCTGGTTTTAATTTTTAATAATTTCCTAAAAATACCGTGCTTTAGTTAATACATATGTTCCTTGAGCGACTATTTCTGAACAATTTTAATTATTAATTTGTATATCACAGGAACAGTTTATCCATCGCCTCTTTACATGAATACAATTGTTTTGCATATGTCTTTCAAAGAGCTGGTTTTAATTTTTAATAATTTCCTAAAAATACCGTGCTTTAGTTAATACATATGTTCCTTGAGCGACTATTTCGAAACAATTTTAATTATTGATTTGTATATCACAGGAACAGTTTATCCATCGCCTCTTTATATGAATACAATTGTTTTGCATATGTCTTTCAATGAGCTGGTTTTAATTTTTAATAATTTCCTAAAAATACCGTGCTTTAGTTAATACATATGTTCCTTGAGCGACTATTTCTAAACAATTTTAATTATTGATTTGTATATCACAGGAACAGTTTATCCATCGCCTCTTTACATGAATACAATTGTTTTGCATATGTGTTTCAATGAGCTGGTTTTAATTTTTAATAATTTCCTAAAAATACCGTGCTTTAGTTAATACATATGTTCCTTGAGCGACTATTTCGAAACAATTTTAATTATTGATTTGTATATCACAGGAACAGTTTATCCATCGCCTCTTTACATGAATACAATTGTTTTGCATATGTCTTTCAATGAGCTGGTTTTAATTTTTAATAATTTCCTAAAAATACCGTGCTTTAGTTAATACATATGTTCCTTGAGCGACTATTTCGAAACAATTTTAATTATTGATTTGTATATCACAGGAACAGTTTATCCATCGCCTCTTTACATGAATACAATTGTTTTGCATATGTCTTTCAATGAGCTGGTTTTAATTTTTAATAATTTCCTAAAAATACCGTGCTTTAGTTAATACGTATGTTCCTTGAGCGACTATTTCGAAACAATTTTAATTATTGATTTGTTTATCACAGGAACAGTTTATCCATCGCCTCTTAACATGAATACAATTGTTTTGCATATGTCTTTCAATGAGCTGGTTTTAATTTTTAATAATTTCCTAAAAATACCGTGTTTTAGTTAATACATATGTTCCTTGAGCGACTATTTCGAAACAATTTTAATTATTAATTTGTATATCACAGGAACAGTTTATCCATCGCCTCTTTACATGATACCAATTGTTTTGCATATGTCTTTCAAAGAGCTAGTTTTAATTTTTAATAATTTCCTAAAAATACCGTGCTTTAGTTAATACATATGTTCCTTGAGCGACTATTTCGAAACAATTTCAATTATTGATTTGTATATCACAGGAACAGTTTATTCATCGCCTCTTTACATGAATGCATTTGTTTTGAATATGTGTTTCAATGAGCTGGTTTTAATTTTTAATAATTTCCTAAAAATACCGTGCTTTAGTTAATACATATGTTCCTTGAGCGACTATTTCGAAACAATTTTAATTATTGATTTGTATATCACAGGAACAGTTTGTCCATCGCGTCTTTACATGAATAAAATTGTTTTGCATATGTCTTTCAATGAGCTGGTTTTAATTTTTAATAATTTCCTAAAAATACCGTGCTTTAGTTAATACATATGTTCCTTGAGCGACTATTTCTGAACAATTTTAATTATTGATTTGTATATCACAGGAACAGTTTATCCATCGCCTCTTTACATGATAACAATTGTTTTGCATATGTCTTTCAAAGAGCTGGTTTTAATTTTTAATAATTTCCTAAAAATACCGTGCTTTAGTTAATACATATGTTCCTTGAGCGACTATTTCGAAACAATTTCAATTATTGATTTGTATATCACAGGAACAGTTTATTCATCGCCTCTTTACATGAATAAATTTGTTTTGCATATGTGTTTCAATGAGCTGGTTTTAATTTTTAATAATTTCCTAAAAATACCGTGCTTTAGTTAATACATATGTTCCTTGAGCGACTATTTCGAAACAATTTTAATTATTGATTTGTATATCACAGGAACAGTTTGTCCATCGCGTCTTTACATGAATAAAATTGTTTTGCATATGTCTTTCAATGAGCTGGTTTTAATTTTTAATAATTTCCTAAAAATACCGTGCTTTAGTTAATACATATGTTCCTTGAGCGACTATTTCTGAACAATTTTAATTATTGATTTGTATATCACAGGAACAGTTTATCCATCGCCTCTTTACATGATAACAATTGTTTTGCATATGTGTTTCAATGAGCTGGTTTTAATTTTTAATAATTTCTTAAAAATACCGTGCTTTAGTTAATACATATGTTCCTTGAGCGACTATTTCGAAACAATTTCAATTATTGATTTGTATATCACAGGAACAGTTTATTCATCGCCTCTTTACATGAATACATTTGTTTTGCATATGTGTTTCAATGAGCTGGTTTTAATTTTTAATAATTTCCTAAAAATACCGTGCTTTAATTAATACATATGTTCCTTGAGCGACTATTTCGAAACAATTTTAATTATTGATTTGTATATCACAGGAACAGTTTATCCATCGCCTCTTTACATGAATACAATTGTTTTGCATATGTCTTTCAATGAGCTGGTTTTAATTTTTAATAATTTCCTAAAAATACCGTGCTTTAGTTAATACATATGTTCCTTGAGCGACTATTTCGAAACAATTTTAATTATTGATTTGTATATCACAGGAACAGTTTATCCATCGCCTCTTTACATGAATACAATTGTTTTGCATATGTCTTTCAATGAGCTGGTTTTAATTTTCAATAATTTCCTAAAAATACCGTGCTTTAGTTAATACATATGTTCCTTGAGCGACTATTTCTAAACAATTTTAATTATTGATTTGTATATCACAGGAACAGTTTATCCATCGCCTCTTTACATGAAAACAATTGTTTTGCATATGTCTTTCAATGAGCTGGTTTTAATTTTTAATAATTTCCTAAAAATACCGTGCTTTAGTTAATACATATGTTCCTTGAGCGACTATTTCTAAACAATTTTAATTATTGATTTGTATATCACAGGAACAGTTTATCCATCGCCTCTTTACATGAATACAATTGTTTTGCATATGTCTTTCAATGAGCTGGTTTTAATTTTTAATAATTTCCTAAAAATACCGTGCTTTAATTAATACATATGTTCCTTAAGCGACTATTTCGAAACAATTTTAATTATTGATTTGTATATCACAGGAACAGTTTATCCATCGCCTCTTTACATGAATACAATTGTTTTGCATATGTCTTTCAATGAGCTGGTTTTAATTTTTAATGATTTCCTAAAAATACCGTGTTTTAGTTAATACATATGTTCCTTGAGCGACTATTTCTAAACAATTTTAATTATTGATTTGTATATCACAGGAACAGTTTATTCATCGCCTCTTTACATGAATACAATTGTTTTGCATATGTCTTTCAATGAGCTGGTTTTAATTTTTAATAATTTCCTAAAAATACCGTGCTTTAGTTAATACATATGTTCCTTGAGCGACTATTTCTGAACAATTTTAATTATTGATTTGTATATCACAGGAACAGTTTATCCATTGCCTCTTTACATGAATACAATTGTTTTGCATATGTCTTTCAATGAGCTGGTTTTAATTTTTAATAATTTCCTAAAAATACCGTGCTTTAGTTAATACATATGTTCCTTGAGCGACTATTTCGAAACTATTTTAATTATTGATTTGTATATCACAGGAACAGTTTGTCCATCGCGTCTTTACATGAATAAAATTGTTTTGCATATGTCTTTCAATGAGCTGGTTTTAATTTTTAATAATTTCCTAAAAATACCGTGCTTTAGTTAATACATATGTTCCTTGAGCGACTATTTCTGAACAATTTTAATTATTGATTTGTATATCACAGGAACAGTTTATCCATCGCCTCTTTACATGATAACAATTGTTTTGCATATGTGTTTCAATGAGCTGGTTTTAATTTTTAATAATTTCTTAAAAATACCGTGCTTTAGTTAATACATATGTTCCTTGAGCGACTATTTCGAAACAATTTCAATTATTGATTTGTATATCACAGGAACAGTTTATTCATCGCCTCTTTACATGAATACATTTGTTTTGCATATGTGTTTCAATGAGCTGGTTTTAATTTTTAATAATTTCCTAAAAATACCGTGCTTTAATTAATACATATGTTCCTTGAGCGACTATTTCGAAACAATTTTAATTATTGATTTGTATATCACAGGAACAGTTTATCCATCGCCTCTTTACATGAATACAATTGTTTTGCATATGTCTTTCAATGAGCTGGTTTTAATTTTTAATAATTTCCTAAAAATACCGTGCTTTAGTTAATACATATGTTCCTTGAGCGACTATTTCGAAACAATTTTAATTATTGATTTGTATATCACAGGAACAGTTTATCCATCGCCTCTTTACATGAATACAATTGTTTTGCATATGTCTTTCAATGAGCTGGTTTTAATTTTCAATAATTTCCTAAAAATACCGTGCTTTAGTTAATACATATGTTCCTTGAGCGACTATTTCTAAACAATTTTAATTATTGATTTGTATATCACAGGAACAGTTTATCCATCGCCTCTTTACATGAAAACAATTGTTTTGCATATGTCTTTCAATGAGCTGGTTTTAATTTTTAATAATTTCCTAAAAATACCGTGCTTTAGTTAATACATATGTTCCTTGAGCGACTATTTCTAAACAATTTTAATTATTGATTTGTATATCACAGGAACAGTTTATCCATCGCCTCTTTACATGAATACAATTGTTTTGCATATGTCTTTCAATGAGCTGGTTTTAATTTTTAATAATTTCCTAAAAATACCGTGCTTTAATTAATACATATGTTCCTTAAGCGACTATTTCGAAACAATTTTAATTATTGATTTGTATATCACAGGAACAGTTTATCCATCGCCTCTTTACATGAATACAATTGTTTTGCATATGTCTTTCAATGAGCTGGTTTTAATTTTTAATGATTTCCTAAAAATACCGTGTTTTAGTTAATACATATGTTCCTTGAGCGACTATTTCTAAACAATTTTAATTATTGATTTGTATATCACAGGAACAGTTTATTCATCGCCTCTTTACATGAATACAATTGTTTTGCATATGTCTTTCAATGAGCTGGTTTTAATTTTTAATAATTTCCTAAAAATACCGTGCTTTAGTTAATACATATGTTCCTTGAGCGACTATTTCTGAACAATTTTAATTATTGATTTGTATATCACAGGAACAGTTTATCCATTGCCTCTTTACATGAATACAATTGTTTTGCATATGTCTTTCAATGAGCTGGTTTTAATTTTTAATAATTTCCTAAAAATACCGTGCTTTAGTTAATACATATGTTCCTTGAGCGACTATTTCGAAACTATTTTAATTATTGATTTGTATATCACAGGAACAGTTTGTCCATCGCGTCTTTACATGAATAAAATTGTTTTGCATATGTCTTTCAATGAGCTGGTTTTAATTTTTAATAATTTCCTAAAAATACCGTGCTTTAGTTAATACATATGTTCCTTGAGCGACTATTTCTGAACAATTTTAATTATTGATTTGTATATCACAGGAACAGTTTATCCATCGCCTCTTTACATGATAACAATTGTTTTGCATATGTGTTTCAATGAGCTGGTTTTAATTTTTAATAATTTCCTAAAAATACCGTGCTTTAGTTAATACATATGTTCCTTGAGCGACTATTTCGAAACAATTTCAATTATTGATTTGTATATCACAGGAACAGTTTATTCATCGCCTCTTTACATGAATACATTTGTTTTGCATATGTGTTTTAATGAGCTGGTTTTAATTTTTAATAATTTCCTAAAAATACCGTGCTTTAATTAATACATATGTTCCTTGAGCGACTATTTCGAAACAATTTTAATTATTGATTTGTATATCACAGGAACAGTTTATCCATCGCCTCTTTACATGAATACAATTGTTTTGCATATGTCTTTCAATGAGCTGGTTTTAATTTTTAATAATTTCCTAAAAATACCGTGCTTTAGTTAATACATATGTTCCTTGAGCGACTATTTCGAAACTATTTTAATTATTGATTTGTATATCACAGGAACAGTTTATCCATCGCCTCTTTACATGAATACAATTGTTTTGCATATGTCTTTCAATGAGCTGGTTTTAATTTTTAATAATTTCCTAAAAATACCGTGCTTTAGTTAATACATATGTTCCTTGAGCGACTATTTCTAAACAATTTTAATTATTGATTTGTATATCACAGGAACAGTTTATCCATCGCCTCTTTACATGAAAACAATTGTTTTGCATATGTCTTTCAATGAGCTGGTTTTAATTTTTAATAATTTCCTAAAAATACCGTGTTTTAGTTAATACATATGTTCCTTGAGCGACTATTTCTAAACAATTTTAATTATTGATTTGTATATCACAGGAACAGTTTATCCATCGCCTCTTTACATGAATACAATTGTTTTGCATATGTCTTTCAATGAGCTGGTTTTAATTTTTAATAATTTCCTAAAAATACCGTGCTTTAATTAATACATATGTTCCTTGAGCGACTATTTCGAAACAATTTTAATTATTGATTTGTATATCACAGGAACAGTTTATCCATCGCCTCTTTACATGAATACAATTGTTTTGCATATGTCTTTCAATGAGCTGGTTTTAATTTTTAATAATTTCCTAAAAATACCGTGCTTTAATTAATACATATGTTCCTTGAGCGACTATTTCGAAACAATTTTAATTATTGATTTGTATATCACAGGAACAGTTTATCCATCGCCTCTTTACATGAATACAATTGTTTTGCATATGTCTTTTAATGAGCTGGTTTTAATTTTTAATAATTTCCTAAAAATACCGTGCTTATGTTAATACATATGTTCCTTGAGCGACTATTTCTAAACAATTTTAATTATTGATTTGTATATCACAGGAACAGTTTAATCCATCGCCTCTTTACATGAAAACAATTGTTTTGCATATGTCTTTCAATGAGCTGGTTTTAATTTTTAATAATTTCCTAAAAATACCGTGTTTTAGTTAATACATATGTTCCTTGAGCGACTATTTCGAAACAATTTTAATTATTGATTTGTATATCACAGGAACAGTTTTATCCATCGCCTCTTTACATGAATACAATTGTTTTGCATATGTCTTTCAATGAGCTGGTTTTAATTTTTAATAATTTCCTAAAAATACCGTGCTTTAATTAATACATATGTTCCTTGAGCGACTATTTCGAAACAATTTTAATTATTGATTTGTATATCACAGGAACAGTTTATCCATCGCCTCTTTACATGAATACAATTGTTTTGCATATGTCTTTCAATGAGCTGGTTTTAATTTTTAATAATTTCCTAAAAATACCGTGCTTTAATTAATACATATGTTCCTTGAGCGACTATTTCGAAACAATTTTAATTATTGATTTGTATATCACAGGAACAGTTTATCCATCGCCTCTTTACATGAATACAATTGTTTTTGCATATGTCTTTCAATGAGCTGGTTTTAATTTTTAATAATTTCCTAAAAATACCGTGCTTTAATTAATACATATGTTCCTTGAGCGACTATTTCGAAACAATTTTAATTATTGATTTGTATATCACAGGAACAGTTTATCCATCGCCTCTTTACATGAATACAATTGTTTTTGCATATGTCTTTCAATGAGCTGGTTTTTAATTTTTAATAATTTCCTAAAAAATACCGTGCTTTAGTTAATACATATGTTCCTTGAGCGACTATTTCGAAACAACTTTAATTATTGATTTGTATATCACAGGAACAGTTTATCCATCGCCTCTTTACATGAATACAATTGTTTTGCATATGTCTTTCAATGAGCTGGTTTTAATTTTTAATAATTTCCTAAAAATACCGTGCTTTAGTTAATACATATGTTCCTTGAGCGACTATTTCGAAACAATTTTTAATTATTGATTTGTATATCACAGGAACAGTTTATCCATCGCCTCTTTACATGAATACAATTGTTTTGCATATGTCTTTCAATGAGCTGGTTTTAATTTTTAATAATTTCCTAAAAATACCGTGCTTTAGTTAATACGTATGTTCCTTGAGCGACTATTTCGAAACAATTTTAATTATTGATTTGTTTTATCACAGGAACAGTTTATCCATCGCCTCTTAACATGAATAAAATTGTTTTGCATATGTCTTTCAATGAGCTGGTTTTAATTTTTAATAATTTCCTAAAAATACCGTGTTTTAGTTAATACATATGTTCCTTGAGCGACTATTTCGAAACAATTTTAATTATTAATTTGTATATCACAGGAACAGTTTATCCATCGCCTCTTTACATGATAACAATTGTTTTTGCATATGTCTTTCAAAGAGCTGGTTTTAATTTTTAATAATTTCCTAAAAATACCGTGCTTTAGTTAATACATATGTTCCTTGAGCGACTATTTCTGAACAATTTTAATTATTGATTTGTATATCACAGGAACAGTTTATCCATCGCCTCTTTACATGATAACAATTGTTTTGCATATGTCTTTCAAAGAGCTGGTTTTAATTTTTAATAATTTCCTAAAAATACCGTGCTTTAGTTAATACATATGTTCCTTGAGCGACTATTTCGAAACAATTTCAATTATTGATTTGTATATCACAGGAACAGTTTATTCATCGCCTCTTTACATGAATAAATTTGTTTTGCATATGTGTTTCAATGAGCTGGTTTTAATTTTTAATAATTTCCTAAAAATACCGTGCTTTAGTTAATACATATTATGTTCCTTGAGCGACTATTTCGAAACAATTTTAATTATTGATTTGTATATCACAGGAACAGTTTGTCCATCGCTTCTTTACATGAATAAAATTGTTTTGCATATGTCTTTCAATGAGCTGGTTTTTAATTTTTAATAATTTCCTAAAAATACCGTGCTTTAGTTAATACATATGTTCCTTGAGCGACTATTTCTGAACAATTTTAATTATTGATTTGTATATCACAGGAACAGTTTATCCATCGCCTCTTTACATGATAACAATTGTTTTTGCATATGTGTTTCAATGAGCTGGTTTTAATTTTTAATAATTTCCTAAAAATACCGTGCTTTAGTTAATACATATGTTCCTTGAGCGACTATTTCGAAACAATTTCAATTATTGATTTGTATATCACAGGAACAGTTTATTCATCGCCTCTTTACATGAATACATTTGTTTTTGCATATGTGTTTCAATGAGCTGGTTTTAATTTTTAATAATTTCCTAAAAATACCGTGCTTTAATTAATACATATGTTCCTTGAGCGACTATTTCGAAACAATTTTAATTATTGATTTGTATATCACAGGAACAGTTTATCTCATCGCCTCTTTACATGAATACAATTGTTTTGCATATGTCTTTCAATGAGCTGGTTTTAATTTTTAATAATTTCCTAAAAATACCGTGCTTTAGTTAATACATATGTTCCTTGAGCGACTATTTCGAAACAATTTTAATTATTGATTTGTATATCACAGGAACAGTTTATCCATCGCCTCTTTACATGAATACAATTGTTTTGCATATGTCTTTCAATGAGCTGGTTTTAATTTTTAATAATTTCCTAAAAATACCGTGCTTTAGTTAATACATATGTTCCTTGAGCGACTATTTCTAAACAATTTTAATTATTGATTTGTATATCACAGGAACAGTTTATCCATCGCCTCTTTACATGAAAACAATTGTTTTGCATATGTCTTTCAATGAGCTGGTTTTAATTTTTAATAATTTCCTAAAAATACCGTGTTTTAGTTAATACATATGTTCCTTGAGCGACTATTTCTAAACAATTTTAATTATTGATTTGTATATCACAGGAACAGTTTATCCATCGCCTCTTTACATGAATACAATTGTTTTGCATATGTCTTTCAATGAGCTGGTTTTAAT